>CAJHQQ010000694.1:0-153082 GCA_905132885.1 Moricandia moricandioides
TTCCTTTAACATGTGAGATATGGAAAACACAAAACTAATCTAATAGAAAACTTCTTTTCCTATTCTATATTTCTTTTCTGTGTTTATCTCTTAACATATTAAACATCTAATAATATGTTAAGTTTCCACAAGCTTGGAATTATCCAACATCTTCACTGGAAGCGCAAGTCGAGGCTTCTTCGGTCAAGCATGTAGAGGATCTCCAACCGGCGTCTTACGAAGCCAAGAAGGCCCTCGCCTATAGCTACCTGGATGTCCTTGTGTCCCTAAAGGAAAATGAGAGAGGAGTAGGTCGCGGCTAACTGTGAAGCTCGTCTACGGGAGGTCATGGTGAACATCGACCTTCTCAAAGAGATTAGGAAAAAAAACCTGCTGGCATCTTATAATCTCTCTCGTCTTCGGTCCAAATAAATCGAGATCGGTGCCGAGCTTAACATAGCTGCTATATCCGAATTTTCAGTAGGAAGCTTGATTTCCGTTAGTTTTTTGAAGATATGCCCAATGACTTCTTCTCGATGGTGCCTCCCAAGGCCAATGAATCTGGTGGGGACTCAGGTCAATCTGACGCTCAATGTCGGGCTGAGGAGGGCTAGCTCGCGGTTGTAGGAGAGGACTGAGCTCAAGCTGCTAATCTTTATTAGTTTTTTTCTTTGTTGTTCATGTTCTTCTTTCTTTTACTTTATATTTTTTTGAATAATAAATTGGGCCCTATGAGCCTTTTCGGTTCGTTTGGATTTGGCGTTGCATATATGATGCATATTGTTAAGGTTATTATGTGGGAACTCGTGTGCCTTAGTTTTGACTTGGTTCGTTTGCGTTTTCACACCTGATGTTGATACTTAAATAGCTTTGATCGATTTAGTGATACTATTTCAGTATTGGATCGATGTTGACTTTGATAAGTTCTAATCGATGTTTTTTTTATTGCGAAATGCGGGGTCGACTGTATCTGAGGGCCTGATCAAGCCCCATATTAACAGTCGATCGTGTTTGTTTGTTCGGAGATGGTTTTGTCGGGATTCAAATCAGTATTCAATATGATTAGTTTCTTTTTAGACAAAGGCATACTTTTAACTGTAGAAAATTTTCCTTCTTCCCTTTTGGTTCTTCGAGGATTCAGGCGGGGGACGTATCCGTGAGGTTGACTCCTATTTTGCGGAGGACGTAGTCTGAAATTGCTTTCAAACATGGTGGTAAGTTGTCATAGATTCTTATCTCTTCACTAGTCAGCGGCGCGTCGAAGTCGATAATCATAGGAGGCAATGTGAGATATAGAGAAGCTGGTGTATAGATCATGAGGTCATCTTGATAGGACGAAGAGTCCGTTGATCTTATGGTGCTCATCTTTGAATATTTGATAGTGTTTAGTGTATATTTATATATATTATTCTCTTGTTTTTAATAAGTGATGTTTATATTTTGCTGCGTTAATTTATCTTTAAAAAAATATTACTATTTGTAAGATATATTCTTATTGTTGTTATAAGCTTGCATGTACTGCTAAAATTAATTAATATATTATGAGACTTTTTCAATTGAATTTATAGATGGTCATGTTGTGTATGTTGTTGCGGCTTACGACTACGACTATTTTTTGTTTCGTTGTCTCAGGTTTTTGCAATTTGTGACATGCAACTACGATAAGCAATCAAGTGTTCGTTTTGTTGTCGCATGTTGGTGAATAGTCGCAACTACCACTTACAAATTCAGCGACTTAAAATCATAACTTGCAACTGATCGCGTGATCAAATGTACAACAACAAAACAAACAATAATATGCATCCTTATCATGCTATCAGTGTTGCGACGGCAAAATGAACCACAAACGCAAGTGGAAATGACATGTAAGCGAAAAGGGTCGATGAGTTCACTAGTATTAATCTTTCATTTTCAAAATACTCAAAATTCAAGTAGAAAACATGTGTCACCTTTGTAGGCTGATATATGTTGTAACATCTCAAAACACAGGCTTAATTCTTTTAAAGAGAAATGAGCTTCTCTACAGCCCATTATGGAAAATCCTTGAGTTCTCTCTTCATTCCCTATAAATTGAGTTGTCTCCTCTTTTTTTTATTCTATCAGAAACTTGACGCGAATCTCTCTCTCTCTCTCTTCTCTTCTCTCTCTCTCTCTCCCTCTCTCTCTCTCTCTCTCTCTCTCTCTCTCTCTCTCTCTCTCTCTCTCTCTCTCTCTCTCTCTCTCTCTCTCTCTCTCTCTCTCTCTCTCTCTCTCTCTCTCTCTCTCTTTCTCTTTCTATCCATGACTCTTCCTCTCTCTCCCCTCCGTGATTCTTCTTCCTCTCTCTCTCCTTGCCGTCCGCTTCTTGTCTCCTCGCCATGAGCTGTCGTGAGTGGTGGTGGTGGCCGTGAGGTTGGAGAATGCAGTTTTTTGGATTCTCAGCAATCCATATTCATGTTTCCAGATCCAGATCTCCATATCTATTTCTAAGGTGAGGTGATTCAAACTCAGTTTTATTTTCATGATCTTTATATTGGTTGATGAGGAAATAAGGTTTATATAGTCCTTTTTAAAAGTTAAGTTGCTAGACCATAATGGATGTTAGGTTGTTAGATGAATGTATCATGATGCATAAGAACCTTCACACTGTTTAAAGGACTTAGTGAACTGCCTTGTGTGGATCTTGATGAATGTTTATGAATGATTGCTTGTGTGATTGGTTGTTATATAGTTTGTGATAAATGATGATGGAAGCTACGTTGCTAGAAAGAAGTGAACGTCTAGGTTAATAGTGGATGTTTCAATTGGTATTACAGTTGGTATCACATATGTATGTATGTATGTATGTATGGTTGTAAAGTGAAGTATGTATGTGCACCGACAACGGGTAACGTCTAATGAATGTGTCAAGGTTAAAGTTAGGGTTAATGTGAACAAGAATGAGAATGAGTTAATGTGAATATGTATTGACTGAGACACCAAAAACGGGTGGCGTCTAGAATGAGATGTGATGAGGTATGTGAATAAGACCGTGAACGAACGATGACCGCGAAATTCGGGATATAAAATGTGAAAGGACGCCGTAAGATCGAGTCAATGCCGAGTCGTGGCATACTTATGGTTATTAGGACCGGGGTAGCAGAAAGAGCCAGAAGGGGCTAATGATGCTGCAACTCGAACAGCCATTTAGGAAATTGGGAGGCAGTGGTTCACGTAAGACCTTTCGGGATAGGCCGACAAGAGGTGGGACGTCCTTGAGCGAGATGGTAGGTCCTTACGTCCAGGATGATTAGTGTCGAGTCAAGTTGTTAAGTAGTCGAGTCAAGTCTATGTTGTAGCAGTGACTGAGTTAATTGTATTGTGTGATCGCTGGGTTCAAAGAAAAGTATAAAAGTGTTGTTTTATGTTATTGTAGGATGCATTTGATTGATTGGTTGTAGTGGTTAGCCAACACTTCATTTCACATTAAGTAGTATAGAAATTCATGCGGAGAGACTGGTCTAGAACCGCTTCACTAAGTAATCTATTTACTTATGTCTTCCTTTCTATTTCCCCTATGTGCATGACTGTAAGTAGAAGTTTATACATTTAGTTTGGTATTTGATTAAAAGTATGCGTCCGAAGATTCATGGAGTCAATAGCATAACACTTTGGGTGGGAGTAGACACATGTCCATAACATCCAATCGAAATTGCGGTCAAACGGCAGAGACCGGGACATTACATATGTCATGGTAGGGAAAATAAAATATAAAAAACTTCAATGAAACGATGGCTAACGCATGTCAGGATTTGAAAACTATATTTTCTAGAAGTGTCAAAACATCAGGTTCATACATTTCCTAAAATCCAAAACCGGAAACAAAATTTTAAGCCATCTTAAAAGAACCCCATGTGTTTCATTTGAAAACTAACTAGTAGTAAATTTAAAAACGTATATGTTATATTATCTCAATTTATTGTTGACTTAAAGTTATTAACATCTAGTATAGTCATAAACTAATATCAAATTAGTTTTTTTTTGCTTCTTTGCTTTATGAGTTGTTTTAGACTATTGCAGAAAATATAAAGCATTATCTGATATGTAATAAGACATGATTTAAATAAAAAAATGTTCAAATTCAATAAGAAAATGTAATAAGACATGGTTCAGGGACGTATATTTTTTTGAAAAGACTAACGAGACTTGACTATTGAGTAAACAAGCAATAACAGTACACCAAGAGTGATACAAACGAACAAGTGTCCAATTCAGGCGTAAATAATGAAAATAATATTAAAATACATAAAATAAAGTAATCTTATTGCAACAAGAAAACAAAAAGAAAAGAAAGATCTTAACGCAGTCAAAGTCTTTTTTAGCTGTTGCACAACAAAAAAAGTCTTCTTTTTTTGCTTTAGGTACTTAATTTATAAATAACAAAAGGGTGAATTTTTACGATGACCATATTAAAAAAATATTAATTAAATGATTATGTAATAAAATAAGAGGTTTGATGTGATAATTTAACAAAGAAGCCTATCGCTTTCTTTTTTTTCCGCGTGTGGATGATTACCAAATACGTTGTATACATATACTATACTATATTTTTAGACATGTAGTATAAAATCATATATTCATACATTTTTGTTATATTTTTTATGTTTGGATATTTTGCTTTAGAAATTGTTTTTCAACCACTAGAACCAATTTTACTTGTCGTTTAAAGACAAACACGAGCAATTAGAGAGTTGACACCAAAAAATATTGCACGAGAATTTGGCAGAGGAAGACTAGATATGACTTATTGAAGAAGTAGTGGAGTTGTTACCAAAATAAAGAAAGAGAATAAGTATAGCATTTCTATTCTATATTACCAAATAAAACAAAATACACTAAAATATTACATTTTAATGTGAATTATTCATTTTGTTCTAATGTGAATGATAAGAATCATTAAGAGAAACACAAAGAGAAAGAGACTCGAAAAAAATAAGGAGGAGAAGGAATTTATACTATTGCGTTAAATAGAATAATATACTATATGTATTAACAAAACATTGTGTTGAATATATGTTAAATCAAGTGTACTATTCTATTTTATAGTAAAATCTTTCGTGCGACAGTTTTTTAGAAAATTTGTTTAATTTTTTTTTTAAGTTATAACATATGTAGAAAAATTTGTATGTTTTTACCAACATAATTATTTGGTTGAATTAATATGATACAAAATATACATATCAAATAAATTTGGTAAGGAAAGAAGAAAAAAAAATAAAGGAAATAAAAAAAATAAATGCATATATGATCAAACGGTTGTCGATAGAGCATAAATAATTAATGTAATATTATATAAAATATAAATAATACTTTAGTCTGTAGATTGTTATGCGTACAAACTTAGTTTATGTGTTTGTTATGAATACATATGCTTTAATTCCCCTTAATAAAATGAATAAACATACACACAAGAATAATTGGTTTCGTATTTGCTTGTATATATTACCACTATTCCTATTCTCTCACCCCTAAATACAAAACAAAACTTCTCTCTCTCTTCAGTCTCGTGTTACGTTTTCATTCCTTAAATGCAGGACTCTTCTTTTCCCCGGTCGGAACGTAATCTCAGGTCTCCCGCTCCGGAGAAAACCTTAAAGAGTTCAAAAACTAAAGATGATCAAAAGGGTGTTTCTAAGCATCCAAATTTTCGTGGGGTCAGAATGAGACAATGGGGAAAATGGGTGTCTGAGATAAGAGAGCCAAGAAAAAAATCAAGAATCTGGCTAGGCACTTTCTCCACGCCTGAGATGGCGGCGCGTGCACACGACGTGGCCGCTTTAGCCATTAAAGGTGCCTCCGCTCACCTAAATTTCCCGGAGCTGGCTTGCCATATGCCGAGACCGGCAAGCGCCGATCCGAAAGACATTCAAGCCGCTGCGACAGCTGCAGCCGTTGAATGGAAAGCACCGGAGTCTCCGTCGAGCACGGTGACGTCATCTTCAGCCGCGGACGATGCTTTCTCCGACCTCCCTGATCTCTTGGTAGACATGAATGATCACAAGGTCGATGGATTCTGGGAATCGTTTCCGTACGAAGAACCTTTCTTCATGGAAAATTATTAAGACATCGTGAATTAAATGACGGGCGGGGAATGCTTTTCCCGGTGGTGATGGGACATGGTGTCGTCCTGTAAGTTTGTGGGGAATTTTTTTTTTTTGCTTTTTTTTTCTTTTACGTGGGAGTAATTTTCTAAATGTGTGACGTGTAAGTATGAATACGAACGTGATAAACAAAAGGTTTTGTTTATTGCGTTGTTATTTACCAAACCTTGAAATATTTAGGAATTTTTTTGACATCATTTGGGTGGGTAAATTATGTAAAGAACTAAGTTTGGGATTTATCAAGATCCGGATTTGATCCGAGATCCCATTCGGATCCGCTCCAAAAATTCGTATATTCAGAGAGACCAAATCCGAATCCGAATAATAAATGTTGGATCTGTCAAAACTAAATTCAAATCCGAATATCTGATTTTTAGTATAGATATCCGGATACATAATTTTTCTTGATAATTATTTCAAAATAGTAATATATATATATATACTAATTTATTTATTATATTTTTATTTATATAATATATATATAATTACATAATTTTTTTAAAAGTATACATTGAAATAATTAAAAACATTATAAATAATTTTATTTATAAATTATTGTTGATATTTTAAATATTTAATATTAATTTTATTTATTTTAAGGATCTAAATCTAGATTCGGATATCCGCCGGATATTACAATTTTTAAAAAAATATACGACACCCGGATATCCGTGAACCCGAGATTTGGGTAAAAATAGTAAAAACATGAATCTGCAAGGTAATGATTCAAATACCTTAAAATACTCTGGATACCTGATCTGTCCTAGACTTAAAAGAACGGCATTACAAATTTCTCTTATATAAATAAATAATGGTATTAGCATAAACATGTTACTTTATTAAATATTGAGCTAAAGCAAAGGAAAAGTTCACATGCTACAGTTTTTACCATCTAATTTTGTAAATCTACATCCATGGAGAAAATATTTTCTCTAACACTGCTACATGTACGATATGTTATTATTTTAAAACACACACAAAACAATAGCTATTATGAATGGTGAAACTATAATCTCATCTCCACCCACCTGAAATCATACTTAAAAGAAAATATGATAGTTATACCTAATTAAAATAAACATAAGAATATACAATTAGTACACAATTCGTAAAGTATTTGGAGCTTGCGTTTTGAGACTTTACCTTTACTCCCTTAGAGCCGGCAAAGAGTATATACATATATGGCTTTCTTCGTGACTTAAGAAAGACAACTTAATACAAAAATAAATAAATAAATAAATAAACTTATTTTCATCAGTTTGTTGGTGGTTAACATAGTTATTTATTCACCTTGTATATTTAGTCCTATGTACTTAATCTTGGAATCATGTTCTCTTTTTTTTTCTGATAGAATGCGAATACCATTATATGCAGGTTAAAAGTATTAGAGCACCTCCAACAATAGAAACTTAGTGGGTGATATAACTCAAATTGTCCTAATGCAAATTCTCTCAAATAAGAGACCAATCTATACTATATAAAAGTTGAGGCTATAAGTCATTAATGGTGTCCACATAGGATTTTAAACCTCCAATCATAATATGACAAATCACTATTTTAGTTTATTATTTTCAAAAATGTCAAAATTTCCAAAAAATATTTATTTCAAAATTAAATAGAAAGAAATATCATATATGGTAAATTAACAATTTTAAAAATATTATAAATAAATTAAATTAATATAAAAGTTATTTATTTTCAAAATAAAATAGGAATCAATATCATATATTGTAAATTAACTAAACTGAAAACATTATAAATTAATTAGATTAGTACCTGTAATAATATTTCGAATTTAAAATAAAAATCAACAAAACACTAATTAATTTAAAAACATACAAAACTTACACAACTGTAATTATATAAATTTAAAACACTTGATTTTCAAATCCATATTATATAAAAATTGAAACTATAAGTCATTATATAAAAACTTCTATATAGAATTTAAAACTACTAAATTATATTGTCCAAATCATCATTTAAATTATATATTTTTTCAATGTCAATATTTTCAACAAACAAAAATCAAAAACCAAAAATTGATATCGTAAACCAACAATATTTCAAATAACTTAATGAATGGTAACTATTATAGAATAAAGTGGAAACTGATATTAGTAACGTAAACTAACAATATGTCAAATAACTTAATGGTAACTGTTATTTATAAGAATGGAAAATCAAAACAAAAGCAATGTTAACAAAAACAGCAAAACAATTATGTCTTAAAACAATATATCTTAAGATATGTCAAGTTACTTAACAAAAATTATGATTTGATATTATAGCATAATGGAAAATCTGAAGCAAAAGAATAAATACAAACATAAATAGGAAAATATGTCATATAAGTATAATGAATTAGAGGTATTTAATTTATATACTAATATAAAATAGAAAACTAATGTATAATAGTTAAAATGACAAAGAAAAAAACATCTGATATAAATAATATAATTTTTTTTATAAAAAAGTAATTTTTTACTTATTCACTAAAATGGAAATTGCAAATAACGACATAATAAAAAAATGCCACTTTTTCAAAAAGTAGATATCAAGCATCTAGGCTTCAATTTTTCTTATATATAGCACTTATGTCTTCTCTCATACACTAATTCAATAGAAGATTAACAAGTCTTTCATTGACAAATCTAAAAAAAACCTAGAAAAATTGTGATTATTCATTCTAAATTTGTGTGTTTGTTTCTCAATATGGGAAGATAAAAAACAATATTGATTTTGCTTGGAATAACATTTTTTATTACAATTGTGAATTTTCAACACCTTAAATTAATGTTAAAGATGCATACATTGTTACTTTATCGATAAAGCTAACAGCTCCTCTCATTTTATGTTGCATCAAACATGGTAAAAGCATAGTATTAAATTGTTTACTGAATTTAAACATTATGTGTTAAATCTAATAGGTTTTATGTTTTTAATTTAAAACTAAGCAAAAAAATATGAGCGATGCGCATAACCATTCAAATATCCAAACAAGCAGCTACTAAAAACATTGTTATATTGGTATAAACTTACATTCAATAATTGTACTTACACTCTATGTTACAAAAAAAAAACTTATTTGAAATCTCCATAATAATTATATAGAATAGCAACAAGAGAATGAGCAAACACATGAAAGAATGGTAGGAAGAAAAAAAGCTTATAATAATATTTTTTTAATAAAAAAACCATTTTATTTAAAACTACCCAAATTATAATATTTACTAAACCAGTCTAAAACTAAGAGCAGAAGTTGTCATGGAGAAAAATGAGGACCTACCAACAACTTGACGAGGAGGAGCAGATGGTTCGACATTATGAACGTGTTGAGTTGTTCTAGATGCAAATGACTAATTAAGATACATTTAGTTGTGAAAGATATTTTTCATTAAGAAGTCTATTTACTTATAAATTTAAAATGCATCCTATTAATAAAAAGAATTAACAAATTTATTTATTATCACCAATTTAAAACTATTGGAAGCAATATGTTTTAACACGTTCTTTTGTTAAAAAGTAAGAAAATAGGATATTATGAGACATACATAAAAGTCCGTGCAATGTACAAAATTAAAAAAAATAGTGATCATTAACAGCAAAAAAAACTACATGACAACTTCTTATAAGTTTCTAATTTAATTCACCAATAGAAGTTATAATATATGCTCTTATAGCTGTGATTGAGGATTATAAACTCAGAATGAATGTGTCATCACTATCTTGTCATATATGATTATTAGAGCTGACCCTGACACCAAACATTAGAAGCTGGTGCTTCTAGCCGACATTAATTTATGAATTTGCCGGCCCTAAATTTCCATTAAACCTCCTTTAATGTAGGGATAATTGACCCCTAAAACATCCATGAGATCGTGAGTTCAAATCATTTGCATACAAAACATTTTATTTCTCTCTAAATATAAATATTAACAGCCCATAAATTGGTTTTGGCTTCTGGCCTTCATTTTACTAAGACCGGCACTGATGATTATTATTTCCCTCAAAAGTTAGAGAAAAAAATCTATAAATAATAAAACTTAAGATTTTCATTTCAATAAAGGAATTAACGTATTTATTTACTCATTGATAATTCATTTTTTTATAAAACTACTCTATTATGTTTTCACAAATATTTTTTTTTTTAAATTGTAATCCTAATCTTCATAGAATCTAATCGAATAGGCTATTATGAATCAAATCTAAAAATTGGGTAATCTGTAACATTTTCTGAAAAGCAAAATCATTAAAAATAAATGAAAGTATGGTAACTCTTCTTAAGTCTCTAATCTAATTCACTGACAAAAGTTATATAATTCATGCTTATGAAAATTTAATGGTTATATAATTCATGCTTATGGAAATTTAATGAAGCTATCAACATAACATAAAATTGAAGATGATCTCGCATGAGTTCTATTGAAGAAATATATTTTAATAACAATTTAAATAACATATATGTAAAAGAAACATCTAAAGAGATCTATAAATACTTTATTTAATATATATAATAATATTCATAAACAATAGTGACATTAAGTATAGTATAAGCGACAACAAATAAATAATATGAAGAATGTTCAATATAGATTCATCAATTGGAGAATATACCATCCAAGGACAGTTGATAACAAACTAAATAAGAAATTTTGACAATTTTTAACAATTTTAAAAAGTATCTATAAACATATAAAATATCATAACTCCAACATTATTAATTGATTTAGATCAAGTAGAATATGGATCTAATATTTTATATTTATCTATTTTTAGTCCAATTGATAAATGTTATATAAAAATATGTTTAATATTAGTTCATTTTTCAAAATATTAATTAAATTAAATAAAAATATATTATGATTAAAAATAAATCTGAATATTATATTACTAGATATCTGAAAGAATTAAACAAGAGTATTTCAATATATATAATAATAATAATAATATTCAGATTTATTTTTAATCATAATATATTTTATTATGATTAAATTTATATAAATTTAATAGAAGGATAGATAACTAATGTTTAAAAGGTAAAGTTTAAAATTTTGCAAATAACTAATGCTTTATGTCATTCAAATAGAAAGATAGATATATATATATATATATATATATATATATTATAAATATTGATTATAATGTAGTAGAAGTTAATAAGCATCGAATAATCCAAAAAATTTAATAATTAGTAAACAATAGAGATATGTTTATAAATGTAACTTATGATATTTATTTAAATGGTATAATTTTATGAAGAACTTAACTATGAAAATAATAAATCTTATGTTGAATACATTTTCATAGGAAATGTGTAGAAATCATCACATATTATAATTTAAAATAGAAATCAATATATATTATAATTTTAAAAATATAATTAATTAAACTATTAGTAGAAACTCGCGCGTAGCACGAGTGAAAAATCTAGTTTCATATTTAAAAATTGAATCCATGGAGTGTGGACACATAATACACTATAAAAATTAAGATTAGCCTAGGCAAGTAATAATAAAGCAGTAAACAAGTTGATTATCAGTTGTAAGATATATAGAAAAATAGCTAGACGTAAGGTTTTAGGCAATCAAAATTATGAATTATAGATGCGAAGGGTGTATGAGTGAACCGTCCTAGAACTCGAATGCAATAGTAAGATATCTAGTTCTCGTTGCGAGTCTAATCATATGTTTAAATCATGTATTCCGGCTCTCGCATGCGAATACAGAACGAGTGTCGATCAATACTACAAAGTGTTGACTGATACTTCTTTAAACAAGAATTAACGCCCTAATCGATATGTTCACTAGATTTATTAATCCAGCTCTCAAATGCGCCTAAAAACCTAGCTCAATATAATTATTATCAGGAGTTGTACCCACTCTTGCGGTTGTCAATTATCTTAAGTTCAGAGTTATAGTTAGCTACTTTAGAACACAAGCAATTAGATCAATTCGGGAAGGATCCAAATTAAATCACCCTACCAATTCTATGTTTCAATAATTCATCAAAAACCTAGTAAACCTATATCTAACAAAGTAACTACTCAAATATAATTAAGCAAGACATAAACTAAATGAATTGTATAAAATAGATAGACTAAGAATAACTACGAATTGTGGTAATGTGTAAGGTAGTGTTTTGCACTAGACAATGGCAAACACTATAAATATTAGACATAAGTTGGCCATGAGCAATCTTGTAATATGTGGAACTTATGAGCTTGAGATGGTCTTGAAACAAGTTGGGCCCGTCTACTCGCATGGGTGTCAGAAGACACCAAGGAAGAGGTGTCAATCGACACTTCTTCTGAATCTCGGCTCTGACTTCTGATTTCTTGAACAACTACGAGTTTTCTCATCCATAAGCTCTATTATATTCCATAATCTCCATATTTCTCCAAAACATACATAGACCTAAAAAGACTCTAAATTAGACTCGATAGATAACATAAAGACTTATAAATAGGACTTGTATAATGGCTAAAAACTAGTAAATTCCATAGTGTATCGTCGGGTATCAAAGTAATTAAAAAAATAAACAATTATAAAAATTAAGAATGAGACAACAAAAATGTCTTAAAAAGAAATTTTAAGAAACTCTTCAAAAACTATAATGACATGTGTCAAGATAAGCTTCTTCTAAAAATTAAAACTTAACAATTAATTAAATTTAATAAAAGTATTAATTTTTAGTTTAGAACCCCAACTAAGATACTACACCAATGGTGTTCTTAAAGCATTAGTAGCAAGTTTCTTAAAAAAAATTATTAACAATTTTATATTATTTATTAGAGTGATTTTAATTAAATAACTATAATATAAAAGTAAAAGGTGGAGATGTGTAATGACTATTTACACCTAGATTTATAGTATCTCAACATTGGAAAAGGGTCCTCACTATATTCTCTTCCTCTCTAGTACTATTCATTTTTTTAATAGTTTTATTTTGAGAGACTATTCCTAAAAATCAACCAATGCGATTGCTCTTTGTGGGCACTCGATTTTGTCTTAAATTCTGTATGGCTGTCACTTTTCTTGTTGTGATATTTATAAAGGTAGCTCGTAATAAAAAAAATTCACCACATATGGATAACACATTAAAATTAAGTATATACACATAACAAATAATAGGTTATGATATTTATAAAATAATTACTATTTTGTCGTTTCTCACTCTTACCTTTTTTGAATTTACTATATAAATTTTAAAATTAGTTGTTTGAATTTCTTATATACCTATAAAAATATTTTTTTTGTATAGATATATTTTGAATTTTATAAAACTGAATATATATTGTTATAATAAAATTATGTTATATTCTATTTACGAAGCTTAGAATAAAATTCTAATTATATAATTTCTCTTTTCTCAATCTCTCTCTCCTTTATCACTATGAATCCATCCCTATCTCCCTCCCTCTCTATAACTTTTTCTCTCTCCTTTTTTTTCTTTAATGTGTAGTGTTAAAATATTATATTGTTGTATTATGTTAGTGTAGAATAGACTTGTAATTACATATTTTCCTTCTTCATTTCCCTCTCTCCCATCCCTCTTTCCTTCCCTCCTCCCTTCCTACAAATAAATAATAATAAGGAAATTTTTAAAAAAAATTCTATAGTTTTTTTTGTTTCAAAAGATATATTCTATATCAACATTAAAAATATAGTTGTGTGTGCCATACACAAGCTCACACGCCCTCAAGAAATTTATTGTTTATTTATGTGGTAAACTGACACAATTTCCAAGTCATATATATTTTTTAGTTATTTCTCTACCATGATTATCCAGAAATTGTATCTATAAAATACCTTAAATATACAATTTTTTTGTTTCAACAATGACTTGTTAGATCCTTTTAAAATGATAAATTTGATTATCTAAGTTTGAAGAAAATTTAATCCCAATAAAATGCAGTGAGAATTTCAATTTCATCACAAATGTAATACCATCTTTTGAGTTTATCCATTAAAGATGACCATTCTCATAAATACCTTAAGTTCATGATAAAAAAAATACTAAATAAACTCATTTAAATGTTTTAAAATAATTTATATAACATTGATACAAGTTTAGAAATCCAATATCATCCTTAAACACTAAATCCACAATAATCAATAAATCCTAACCCTCAATGTTACCGTATGTTTGATTAAGTGAATTTTTGAAACATAGTAATCAACTTAAATATTTCAATCAATTTCTCATGAATGCACGGATACTAGTTTGAAATCCTCTAAAATGAAATTAAATCTGAATATATCTAAAACGGAATACTTCAAAACATGATTTTAATATTTGAATGTTAGACCTAAAAAAAATCAACAGTTTTGAATAGCCAAACTTTCGAAATGAGCTACTATTCATAATCTAGTATATATTTGAAGCGCTATAATTTACATTAAATATCTACAAAAATTCAATAAAACCCAACTGTATCCACTATCTAATTATGCTTATAAACATTAAGCACAGCCACATTTTGACTATCGATAAGATACACATTACCATGACTTAGTTTTATATTCTTCATGTTTGTACAATATAAATTAAAAAAGTTCTCAAATTATTTTGATTAGTTAATAATAATATTTTATTACCTTAAGAACAACTAAATTTATTGAATTAACTTTTTGAAAATTACTAGTATATATAAAAATAATGTATTTGTACTAAATTTAGATTAATTTGTATTTTTAATATTAGGATATTAAATTGTAAACTGTGGAATAATAATCATTTGAGAGGCAAAATAAATGTTTTTTCTGTCCTTTTTCTACTTTCATTTTCTCCTTTTTGGTATCATATTATTGGCCTGTATAAAGTGGGAAAAGTAAAGGACCTATTAATTGGTCCATTTATAATTAAAATCGTGTAGTGTATTTAATGCATTTTAGTTAGTACTGATTTTCATTCACATGTTCATACTATATCATTTTTTTTCTGATCTGTGAATCATACGACTTTAACAAATATAATCGACATATATATATAATATGTAGCGTACTGTTCAATCTATTGAACAAATAATGAAACACTAGATGATTATCCGCGCGTATTTACGGAATAAAATTTATATAATAGTAATTGTTGAACATTAATTTTGATCATTCAACCATCATATCATAAGTCCCCAAATATATAGTTATGAACCGTCAGTATAAGGTTAATGAGTAGGATTATGTTTGTTTATATTTTTTTAACCTATTTAATTTGCATTGAGCATCTATGATATCATCCAAATTTTATAATTTATCATCTCACTTAGATATAAAGAATGAGGAATTGGCCAAATATGACTCAAAAATTTATTTCAACCCTAAAAGTATACTCAAGCTTGAATCAAATTCAAAAGTAACCCAAAACGCTAGTAAAATTACAACCAACTCCTTCGGATCAAACAAAAAACCATGATTCATTTTTACGAATATAACCCCATAAAGTCTTCTCAGATTTTATAAGTCTTCTAAGGTTTTGTAAGTCTTCTCATATAGTTATTCTTAAAAATAATTAAAAAAAACTTTAAAAATATTTTGATGTGGGAAAAATTGAAATAATGTCTTGGGTTGTAAGGAGAGGGATCTCCGATGCAACCTCTCTTAGCCAATTGTGAGCCAACGCTCATGGCTGAAGAGAAAACCAGCACAAAGGGCCTTCCTAATCCCTTGGTGTATCTCACACGTCCATCACTTGGAAATTATGGTCCAAGACTATCCAAACCACCACCCTGCGAAGGGTTTCATCACATATTTTAGAATTAAAATATTAGTTTTTTTTGTATGAATATAGAGAGAAAGTGAAAGAGTTGTAGGTTTTTAGCATAAGAAATGAGATAGGATGATTGAGAATTGATTTTTAGATGCATTAAGAGCCTCGAATTGCTTGTTCACAGTGGTTGGTGTATTGATGGCAATGACAATATTGTAAATATTTGATGAAGATGAGGAAAATAGAGTAAAATACTCATTTTCGAAAAAAATAATGTTGTTTTCGTGAATAATCCATTTTTTTTTTGGATGAATATGGAAATGAAAATTTCAAAAATTTATGGGTTAATTTTTTTGTTTGACTTTGAGTTTTGAGTCAGATTTTCAAAAAAAACCCATAAAGAATTGTATTTTGAAATTATATGATCAAATAACATCTGAGATTTGCGCTTGTGCATAATGAACATTAGTTATGTATAAATTATTTATACACAATATTATTTATTTTTGTTCATTTACGCATTATACAATAACAAATATATTGAATAATTGAGAAACGAGTAACTATTACGTATATAACTAATTTGGAGAAACACATAAATAAAAACAAAATCCCTCTTTTTATTTACAATAGCTTTTCTTGGTAAAAAATCAAAATAATGATTTATTTATTTTATAGGGTATATAATTAAAATTATATGATATTGACATAGATAGATAATATATTTTAATATGAATATTTATTAATTGAGCCTTCATACTCATATTAAAAAATTTATATTTGATGTAACAACAATATTATTGTTATTAACGTGAATATTTATTAATTGAAGCTTCCTACTTAATGCAAATTTTGAAATTAACATGTTTATATATATATATATATATATATATATATATATATATATATTTAATATGAATATATATCAAATGTGACTTCATATTTATATAATTTAATAATCATTCGTATTTTGTTATAACAGAAAAGTTAAACCATTGATCACAAAATTTTCAATGTATACTTTTAACAGTCTTAATAATTTATAATCGTTTGAAAATTCAAAATATAGCACAAAAGAGAAAAAGTCTAATTTTTTTTATTATATTATTAATGTGATTGTTTAATGTTTTAAGAATATAAAGTTAAACAACAATTGTAGAGGATACAAAAATTGTTATCAAATCTTTATTATTAAAAATTATTAATTTTCATATATATGTTAACCATATTAAGTAATTTTTTTATTTTTTATTTAAAAAATAATGGAGAATATTTTTTTGTACATTATTAACTAATTTGATAGTTAATTTAATAAAAAGATATAATATATGTTTTGATGGACTAGCTTATATTTTTCTAAGGGATTCAGATAAGTATGCACATGCTAGAACATATTGTGTGTTGACATAAAAAAAGGTATTGGGTAAGAGAGTCATTATCTTGTTATTAATAGCATGATAATAAGATCAAGTAAGAGACTGCATGATTCTAATCTTTGATTATACCGGAATAATCCCAAAGTAATAAAGTTTCAAAGATGGATATGGTAATAAGATAGTGGAATATTTCATTCGAAATTTTATTTGGCGAAGTCAATAAATCTCTATCACTGTCCCCATAATATATACTAGAACTTGACATGAGCTTCCGCGCAGGTGTTTGATTTAACTTCTGGTCAAATAAATTCATAAATCGCTGGTTTTATGAAAATATCTCACGTATATTTTTTAAATTTTGTTATTTACATATAGAGTACATATATTCTATTACAAAATAGATGTTTGATAATACTTTTTTCATTTGTAATAATCTAAATTGATGTTATTTGATGTAATTGTAATATTCATATATTAACATATTGTTTTTTAATTTATTTTAAAATGAAACAACATACTAAAAAATTAATGGTCAATATAAAAATATTGATTTGGTTAGATAAGCTTTGAAATTGTAATTATTTCATTTATATTTATTTTAAATACATTAGTAGAATCTGTAAATAAAAAGAAATACAAAAAGGAAGTACTTAATTTATTGTAAATGCAAAGGCTAAATTATTTTTATACTAGGGGTTGGCCCGCCCTACGGGCAGGTGAGCCTACAATAAAAATATCTTATATTTTAAAATATTTTAATTTTATAAATCATCTGAAAATAATAAATTTATTTTTAATTCTAAGAATATATTGTAAATTTTATTGAGTGTTGTTGGTGTGAGTTGTAAATGTTATGATTTATATTTCTTCTTTTGATTTTTATTTCATTTTGATATAGTTGAAATAAATTTAAAATAAAAATCACTGATACATTTTTCAAAGAGGTTCAAATTTTAATATTTTGCATTAATTAAATTCTCACAATAATTAATTAATCCATCTCCAAGCTAAATCAATTGAAAATATAATATAATGTGATAAAATTCTAAAATTTTATATTTTAAAGTACTATATAAATAGTTGCAATAATGTCATATATAATAATTAATATCTTTTATTTAACAACAAATGATGTTTCATAATATATGTTTGTTTCAGTTTGTATTAGCTTTTTAATTTATAATGAAAATTTATTTATTTTTAGTGTTTTATTAATAATTTTTGTAAATTATTTTAGCAATTGTTGAACTTTGTTTTATAACAAAATATAAGTTAGAAATTTTGCTCTTGCTATTTGAAAATATATTAATAGATTAATAATTTCATAAAATAATAAAGTATTACATCTTTAACTGAAGTTTACTTGAGTTTCATACCACATCATATCAAATAGTTTACTTCAAATAAGTTAGAGTGAACCAAAATGTAATTTAACCAAAATAACTTACATGTAATGTGACCATTAATAATCTGAAAAAATAAGATGAACCAAACCAATGTAAATTTAATGTAGACCAAAGTAAAAAAAATAATCAAAAGACACGGTATGGAGTTACCATTAATATGTTTTATTTAGGGATTTATCTGAAAACATAAAAAATGAAAGAAGATTAATGTAAAAAAAAAAACATAATGTGAATGTGAACTAAGCTTGTAAAAATAATAGAAGGGTTATCAGGTAAATGACTTAAGCATACTATGTACGCGCCTTCTTGAGTGGGCAACCTGCTCATGGAAGCTGTTCTTCCTCTGCATGATTTTGCCAAAATTGAGCTCATCACTTTTTGCTTTTGCCGCTGATGGACCCGTGGGGTTCATGGGGAGGTCATTACTTCCAGTGTTCTGGTCAGTGGCACTTGTCTTGTCACCATCTAAGCAGTTGCAAGAGACGCATATCGTCACCAGGCAAATCGTCACCAGGATAGTTGTGCCCACCCTGTCAAGGATGTTTATAAATTACAATGCTTTATGTATGTAAGGAGAGTACAAAGTTCAAATATGGTTTACATGAATCGCAAACGCTGTTGTGAGGGGATGGTGATGCTAACTCAGTTAGCTTCAAGTGGAAAGTGAACGTTTTGCCTACAATATCTTGCAGAAATTGTGGAATCTCTGCGCCTACAGTCTCCTACACCAACACCTGCAAAAGGAAAATGTATGTCAAGGCATGTTTCTTTATAAATCAAGTCTAGGCGATAAGATGAAGCCACTCAGACATACCGTGAGTTCACCGATATCCGCCACACACACATTGGTCTACAAAGACACTTTGGCATCGAAAAACAAAAACCACCACAGACTGTACCATCTGAAATGGAGAGCTCCATACAGTACCTTCAAGTTTTAAGAGTTGCAAATGTGTTAGCAGGATATGTTGGTTGGCGTAAATGATTTGTGCGTTGTACACAAAAATGTAGTTAATGGTCGTGCAATACCTGACATTACCAAAAGAGGTTGAGTCACTACATGCAGGAAGAGATCCCATGTTGAAGCTTTCTAGAATATTTAGAGCATGATATGAAGCACCAGCCATTGCCCGTTTCAATCGACTCAACTTTTTCAATGCACAAAAACTCAGCAAACTGTGATGCAAGGAAGTGAGGTACATTAGTAATGAGAAATATTTAATACGTAATGCTAGAAGAAACAGGTAGGGAATTAACATGTGGGGTCGAGTTCACCACGTATGCGTTAAGCCAAAAGATCATCACAGGTTCAATTCTCTTCACACCTTCATATTTGGTGGAACTTGTGAAGCAGTTCACGTCACCAACACCAAAACTACGCATGTATATATTTTTTGTGTTTTAGTTGTGGTCTTTGAATAAATAAGATATAACTTTATGACACGATCAATAGACTTACTCAGATGGTCACTTGTGTTTGTATTTGTCGAAAGAGAAATGAGTGTCTGAAGTTGCATTCAGGAAGAGGCGACCTGAAAGATTGACAAAGATAGTTACAGATCACTATGGAACTGTAAACGTGTTTTAAAAATGAAGTTAAAGATAGCTACATCTGACGATTTCTGGATTAGTGATGGTGGCTACAATCACCTTAGGCTCGACGCCCAACCCTATTAACTTCTGGTGGAGTCGACTGACTTGTGCGTCATAGATTCAGAGACAAATTTTAGTATCACTGCGTTGAAGCGTAGATGCAGATTAAGAAAGTACCTTATTTAGCTTGGATAACAATCAAGTGCTGTGGAAACAGCAAATTGTACATGTCAATCTGGATGTTGATCATAATCTATTGAGTGCTTTGGGCATGGTCCTTGGAAATTGTCTTGCTAAAGCTAACAACGCCTATGATGCTTGCAAAGAGAGGGTGAAAGAGTCTTAATTAACTGTGCAAAAATAGTAATATTTATAAGTGTAAGTTCTTAGAATCACGTGGCAAGTGGGCATTTGTGTTTGCTAAAAGATATCAGCTTGAAGTGAGTGAATAGATTAACGACTTCAACAAACTTTGTTAGAATGTTGAATCGAATGGAGATGGGTGAAACTGAGAGCTTGAAGTTAGTGTTGCTTAGCTTTACACGAAGACCACTGAGCTCATAAGTAGCTCCCTCTTTCAAGTGTTAAGCCGATGCACATTGATAGATCTTTGGTGCAGCGTTGCCTGTTATTTTTTTTTCTAAAAAAGTTAGCACTGATAAGTTTATGAAACAAACAGAACTAAGCTAAAAGATATCATTGAGTGAATATAGGAGACAAAACTTCTCATCAATTTATGAGAAGAAACTGGAAAATCTAGAAGTTATCATCAAAGAAATTAGAAGAGACAAACCTTTTCATCAAGGAGGAGCATGTCAAAACCCATTAGCTCCCCCTCCCCTCTTCAGGTTGGTTGTTCCCCAAAACGCAGCAGCGGCGTGACCACAGTTTCAGAACAGTGTTTGAAAGAAGTATATGAGAGGACACCACTACCGTAGGTTGTGTTTGAAAGGAAAAATATGACTGAATTCATTGTTGCATTGAGCTTTGATTTCCTAGAGTTGGTGTTGTTCATCGTTGGGATCTTACAAAATTATAAGAGAGCTTCCGTCGGTTACTTTGAAACGTGAATGCTAGAGAGTGGGACAAGTGGGATAATTCACGTTAATGCATGGATTTAAGAGGCACATAAATGAAAACCAAAGCCGTTATAGAGAATTCTGCGGAACAGGCATCATCTAAAGAAAAAGGAAACGATACCCGAGTTCTATTTATCGTTATTCCTAATATATATATGTTGGAAATGAATAAAATAAATGCAAAAGGCCCAAGTAATAGATATTTTCTGTGTTAAATGTGAACATTGTCCATTGTATAGATGTTAACGATAAAAGAAGAGCTGAGGAATGAAGATATGCCAGATATCTTTTTTTGCCCTCTATGGAGAAAAAAAAGTTTACTTTATTATTATAGATTGCTATCTATATATCCAAACAATTGCCATTTATATTGTTATTAATGTTTCCAAACAATACTAAAATGTACTTCAATTTTAATAATATAGATAATATATATTTGTTTTCCAACTCGAACTTTCATTTAACTTAACTTGGTCTATTTATACAAGCTTCATGAGCTAACCGGCTCGGAACCTTAGTGCGTGCTACGAGAAACTCGGTTGACGTCAACATGCTCTTTTCCAAGGAAACTCGCACAGATATTTGATGATCTAGGAATAAAAGAAAAGCCTTTTTAAGGATAATGATTTCATCAATCTCTGATGCTAAGGATGGCCAATTTCTCTCTGTCTTTTCGTTTGCTGACTTCTGTCATGGCACTTCTTTCTGCCTCTGCTTGTTGTAGGGATGTCGCCTTGCACAGCACTTCTTATCTCCTCTGCCTCAAGTAGTACGAAGCCCAATCCAGTCCACTCACCTGTCTTGGACAACGACTGTCCATTTGAGATCTCTATTGACGTGTTAGGTACAATTGATTGTCAGCAGCTTGTTGCTCTTGTACAATCGGTTCAGGTTCTTCGAGTTTTTCTCCTATTTTAGCCTGTTTCCATGATTCTGCTTTAATGGGATTCGGATATATAGAATCTCCTATATCTATGCGATCTAGACTAATCATGTATTTCCTATTCCTAGTTAGGTTATGCTAAATAGGTTGTATATAAGACTGATCTTGGTCATGAATAAAACACACAATTCCATATTAAACTCTTATTATGGTGTCAGAGCAAATATCTTAATTTTTTTTCTACAGAATCAAACACATATACGTTTGATTATATTCTTCAATTACTACTTCATCGATCAAGATGTCTATTACTTCGTCTTCGAATCCGCCAACGGGAGCTACTACGCCAACAAAAGGAGCAGCACTTGATCTATCTCCATACTATCTTAACCCTTCAGACAATCCGGGATCACTTATTACATCGGGGCTTCTCACACACGATAACTATCCAGAATGGTCAACAGAGCTTCGTAATTCTCTACAAGCAAAACAGAAAATCGGATTCATAGATGGAACGATTACAAAACCACCCGACAATAGCCCTGACTTAGCACGGTGGCTTGCCGCTAACTCGATGATAGTGGGATGGATTCGTACGTCTATTGACTCCAAAGTTCGATCAACAATTACACATGTTCCCGATGCTCATAAACTTTGGGAAACATTGCGGTTTTGTTTTTTGGTCAAGAACGGAGCCCGGATTCATCAACTTCAGGACGCCATTACAAATTGTAAGCAAGATGGTCAATCAATGCTGGATTACTACGGAAGGCTAACAAAACTTTGGGAGGAACTCCAGACCCTCAAATCTTCTCACACGTGTACCTGCGCCGCAGCTGCAGACATTGAAAAAGAAAAAGAGGATGCACGAGTTCACAAGTTTCTATTTGGACTCGAGGACTCACGCTTTCTCTCTATTAGGTCAAGGATTACGAACGAGGAACCACTACCAGACCTTAATATCGTGTACTCCAGAGTAATTCTTGAGGAACAAAATATGGCAACAACTAGGTCAAAAGAACAACGGTATGATGCATTAGGTTTCTTGGCAAAAACCGAAAACTCTAAAGATATCTCTCCGACTGCCGACCCCGCACCAGCACGATCCAGAGACCCAGCTCGTACCTTCACACACTGTGGTAGAAAGGGACATGACATTACTGAGTATTTTCTCGTACACGGATATCTTAATGGTTTCTTGAGCGACAAAATACCGCATCATCTAGCACTCGCGGTGGACGTGGAGGTCGTTTCAACTCAAGCAGGGGTCTTGGTAGAGGACGTGTGAATGCAGCACATACATCTACTTAAATTAACTCCGATCAAATCGCCTCCTTGATTACTCTTCTACAAAACCAGAAAAGTAACCTACTGTCGGGACAATTGTCTGGTAAAACTACACTTACTGATATCATTATTGACACAGGGGCCTCACACCATATGACAGGGGATCTAGAATTATTACACGATGTTCATGACATCTCTGATTCCTTGGTCATATGTCCTAATGGTCGCACTTTACATGCTACAAAACAAGGGACATTAAAACTTAGCAAAGAATACATTTTGCACGAAGTTCTTTTCGTCCCCGATTTTACCTGCTCTCTCATCAGTGTTTCCAAATTATTAAAACAAACGGGCTGTATAGCAATATGTACTGATACATTGTGTGTTTTACAGGATAGTTTTTCGAGGACTCTGATTAGAGCATGTGAAGAACGTGAGGGGGTTTACTACTTTAAGGGAGTCAAGGTTGCACGAGCTCATGGGACTACAAAGTCAACATCTTCTTCTTCAGTTCTATGGCATCATCGCCTTGGAAATCCGTCATACATAGTTCTATCTACATTACCGATTTTTAAGTCTTCTAATATAGCTTTTTCTGATTCCAGTCATTGTGATATTTTTTTCTGAGCCAAACAAACTCGACAAATTTTTCATGATAGTCTTAATAAAACTTCGGATCCGTTTGACCTTATTCACTGTGATGTTTGGGGTTCATATTGTATACCAGCATCTTGTGGTGCTGTCTACTTCCTTACTATAGTGGATGATTTCTCTCGTGCAGTATGGACTTACTTGATGCTGGAAAAATCAGAAGTTGCAAATCTACTAAAGCGTTTATGTGCTATGTCGGAGAGGCAATTTGGCCGCCAAGTTCGTACCGTACTAACAGATAACGGCACATAATTTATGGTTCTCAGGAATTATTTTCAGGATAATGGAATCATTCATCATACCTCTTGTATAGATACTCCACAGAAGAATGGCCGAGTGGAACGTAAACACAGTCATATTTTAAATGAAGCTCGCGCCTGTCTTTTCCAAGCTCTCCTACCTATTACATTTTAGGGAGAGAGCATTCTTGTAGCAGCTCACATTATAAACCGTACCCCTACACAAGTTCTGGGCGACAAAACACCGTATGAAGTATTGTACGGGAAACCTCCATCCTTTGACCAGCTTAGAGTTTTTGGTTGTCTCTTTTACGCATACCGACGCGCAAGGGATAAAGATAAGTTTGGCGCGCGAAGTAGAAAGTGTATTTTTGTTGGATATCCTTTTGGGAAGAAAACTTGACGATTATACGATCTGGAAAAAAATGAGTTCTTCATAAGTAGGGATGTGGTTTTCTGGAAGAAAAGATTCTGGGGCTTGAGAAGACAGAGTATGTGACACCGCCTGTGATGCAAGATAATTATTTTGATGATTGGCTTCTTCCGGCCCTGAAATCCATAGGGAGCACGTCTGGTCCGCAGCCTATACAAAAAGTGAACAATAAGACCATGGAGTCTTACCTACGACATCTGAAACGGCAACACATAATGATACGACCAGCACTCCACCCTTTATATCTCCTACAAACACATCTCCTATTACCAATACTACTCCCACTACTACTCCTATTACCAATACTACTCCTACGACTTCTCAGGATCCAACTCCTACGTCTCCAAGTTCAGCTCGAACTCCAAACTCAAGCTCGGAACATCCAGAATCTCCTCATTCTCCTGCTCTCTTGGAAGTTCTTGGCCGAGGCGATCCTACTAAGAACCCTTCAACACTACTCAAGAACTTTTTTACTCATGCTACTTCGACTACAAACCCCTCTCACGTTCTAGATCCATCAGCTCAGAGTTCTCTACCATTGGTCTCAGGTAAGACACCGTATCCTATTGCTAATTACTTATCTTCCTCTGTATTTAATGCAAAACACCAGGCTTTCCTTGCGAACATCACTTCCAATTACGTTCCTAAGACATACAAAGAAGCAGTTCTTGATAAACGCTTCAACGGTGCAATGAAAACAGATGTCACAGCTCTAGAAGATAATCACACATGGGACATCACCACATTACCGCCTGGGAAAAAAGGTAATTGGCTGTGGATGGATATACTCACTGAAATATAAAGCTGACGGAACAATAGATCGTCCTAAAGCTAGGTTAGTGGCTCATGGAAATAGACAAAAGAAGGAAGTGATTACAAGGATACATTTGCGCCCGTTGCAAAGATGAACACATGTCCATTTCTACTTAAAATAGCAGCAGAAAAACGATGGGAAGTGCATCAGATCGATGTTCATAATTACCACAAATATTCAAAACAAACAATCCTTCTAAGGTCTGTAGACTTCAGAAATCACTCTATGGTTTGAAACAGTCACCTAGATGTTGGTTTTCAAAATTTAGCAAAACATTATTGGATTTTGGCTTCACCCAGAGCTATGAATTCTTTTTTCTTTTATACGAGGGAATATTTGTCTCCATATATTGGTTTATGTGGACGACTTCATTATCGCCGAAAAAGATGTTACTACTATTCTGAGGTTCAATAACTACCTCAAATAACACTTCAAGATGAAAGACTTAGGCAAAATCAAGTACTTTCTTGGTTTAGAAGTAGCAAGAGGATCAGAAGGGATCTTTGTGTCACAGAGAAAATATGCATTAGATATTTTTCCAGAATGTGGTCTCCTTGGCACAAAGCCATCTCCGGTTCCTACCAAGCTAAATAATAAGCTTGCACTTTCTACAAGTAACCTTCTTGATGACTTCGGCAAGTACATGCGTTTAGTTGGCCATCTGATATATTTGACATTCACTCGGCCTGAGCTAAGTTATATAGTGCATCTTCTGTCTCAGTTTATGTAGCAGCCTCATGAAGATCACTGGCTGGCAGCCTTACGAGTTCTTAGGTATTTAAAAGGGAATCCAGATCAAGGCATTATGTTAACCTCAAACTTTGATATGCGCCTTACCGCGTATTGTGATGCAGATTGGTCCGCCTGTCCTTTAGCGCGAAGATCCTTGAGTGCATTTGCTGTTCTACTAGGCAATTCTCTGGTGTCCTGGAAAACAAAGAAACAACGGACGGTGTCGCGTTCTTCAGCTGAAGCTGAATACCGACCTATGGCTGATACTACTTGTGAGCTGAAGTGGCTCAAGCGTCTACTGTATCAGTTTGGGTTTTCCCATAATCAACCAATGCGTATGTTCTGCGACAGTCAATCCGCAATTCATATAGCAAAGAACTTAGTGTTCCATGAAAGAACTAAGCATGTTAAAAATGATTGTCATACAGTGAATAACATGGTTCACTCGAAGCTTCTCACGACAGAACATATTCCTACAAAACATCAACATGCGAATCTGCTTACGAAGGCGTTACCTACTTCAACATTTCAATATTTACTGTCCAAGTTAGGCATTCGAACTATGTCATTGCCAACTTGAGGGGGAGTAAATGGATTAGGATAAACATAATCTCCTATATCTATGGGATCTAGACTAATCATGTACTTCCTATTCCTAGTTAGGTTATGCTAAATAGGTTGTATATAAGACAGATCTTGGTAATGGATAAGACACACAATTCCGCCTTAAACTCTTATTATGGTTCTTTACATGCCAAATTGAGTGTGTCCATAGTGGAGTATCATTTGCATTGGAAAAATTTTCGTTTCTAGCTTTCCATATATACCAGAGTGGCCAAGGGAACACTGGGAAGCCATCTTCTTGACTATCTCTCGTTGACATTTTCTGGAATAGGAAATCAAAATTGTACATAGTGAGGAACACGAGAACAATCCGAAAGACGGAATTGCGGACATCGCCCAACACTGGAGCGCTAGTGGGCACTCGAGCAAGATATGATTAACATGATGGATATGTTCCTCAGTGACGCGCGACAAGTTTACTTTCTGACGCTACCTATCCAGATAGAGCATGTCAGAGTAAATGTTTAATATTTCTTGAAGTCTTCAGTTTCCACCTTTTTTGCTTCAAAACGTTTGTATTTGGTTCAACCAAGGTATTTTCATTTCGGATCCTTCTATGTTCAACCGCAACATCATAGCATGGTCTTACAAAGTAATGTCTGAACTTTGAGTGTTTCGAGCAGTATCCATCTCTTCGCCTGTCCTGCTGTCTTTATCTTCATGATACTTGGTATATCTGCAGCAGTTATCACCTTTGATATAAAGTCCACCTTCCATTCTTTCTTATCCTAGTCAATAAGATGGTTTACTCGCAGGTCACAATCGATGGTTTTCTGTCGTGGAGCAGATAGACGGGCAGGCGAGTCCGGATCCATACATCCTCCTACGCCAACGTGTCTGCCCCTATCCCTATCGTCCTTTGTAATCCCTCTGTTAGAATTTTCTTTGCAGCCATCAAGCTATTCCAACTCTAAGAAGGATTATATGCTTTTCCAGTTCTCAGCAGGTTTGAATGATGGTAGTATCCTCCTTCCAATACTAGATCAATCAGTGAATTTGGGAATACCAGAAACTTCTTGTACCACATGTCTCCTCCTCTCTCGAGAACGACATGCTACTTACAGTAAAATACTAAACTCAACTGATTCAGAAAACCAAATAAAATATTAAAAATTTAATAAAATAAAATTGAGAAAATCATTTTTAAATTTAGTAACCAAAATAAATCACACTGAAAAGTAGAGTAAAATCCAAAATAAAATATGACGATTCCAAGACACCAAACCGTCCAGATATCCAACTACTTGGCATGATCACTTGCAAGGTGAACAAAGATGTGTGAGTAAAAAGAGAGTCACTCAGTGAGGTATGGATGCTAAACCACAAACCACTGACTCACTACATAGCACTACGAGTATGTAGGCATAACTCTAGCATGAAACAAACACGGTACCTATCGCACCACATGAAACAATGGATGCGACTAACGCATAATACAATCAATGCGATGATAGTACATAGCTACTCTTTGCACTCCACATTTTCTCATACGGATATAAGTATAGGCGGCTAGTACATTAGTCCATCTCTGTACTCCTGCAATCTGTGCGTCGGCGACTGATGCAAACTTCTTTGTACCCTCGCAATCTCATTGCTCGTCGGCGGCTTACACAAACGTCTATGTGTACCCGCAATCACATTGGTCATTGGCGGCTTACACAAACGTCCCTGTGCACCCGCAATCACACTGCTCGTCGGCGGCTTACAAAAACGTCTTTGTGCACACACAATCCACACAACGGACTCATAATTTTATATTTATATATAGCAGTTTTAACATCACTCAATCCACTCAACCATTGAATCCTTTAACATCATATATCCGATTTAACAAACATAAATAATAACAAAAAGAACTCTCATGGAGACTCGATTCACAAAGACAAAGAACATATTTTGAAACTAAGATTTCCATAATAGTATTACTAAACTAGCACATGATTAAACAGAGTAGCCCTAACCTTAGCCACTGGCTGGAGTGATCAATTGAAGATGGTCAACTATGGTCAAATGCAACATGAAAGAATCAACGGCTTAGGTTTAGAGTGTCATGAAATAAAGTTTCCAAAAGTGAAAACTTTCCTAAAATGAAACTTTCCTAAAATAGAACTTTCTTAAAATTGATTTTTTTAGAAAGGGAAACTTTCCTAAAATGGCAACTTTCCTATAACTTTCCTAAAATAGAAAATTTCCTATAATAGCAACTAAATATAAACTTTTCTAACATGACAGGTTCCCTAAAATGAAAATTCCTCTAACTAGAATTTTCCAAGACTAGAAATATGGAGGCGATAAACTTATCAGAAATCTCTTCCGAGAACTCAACCAAAAATCTCGCCGGAAAATTAATTTGTGATTGGTCGTCGAATAATTCAACAAATTGTCACACGCAAAGCACCGCTTTGACTTGATGAAAAAAAGAGAAAGGGTTGAGTTTCTTATATAGGAAAGGAAAGAGAGGTAAGTTTTATAAACTTTCAATGTGGGACAAAGTAAAAAAAAAATTAGGGCTTTTAATTACTAAAACAAATGGAAAAACCATGGTTAAGGGGAAAAGTACAGCGCGTAATGATTTCTCTTCATGTGTACATACATCAAGATCTTTGAGATGATGCAATCCAATAAGGTGAACTAGCTTCTTTTAAATAGCGATTGGTAATGCCTTAGTGAATAAACTTTCACTTGAACAAATATGTAGGATACCAAAATCGTCACTCTTCGATAGTACATGAGTCTTGAATGATTTGATTATTTTCTTGGATTCTATTTATCTCAAAAACTGTAGAACATAGATAGAATTTTACCTCTGAAATTGTAACATTTTATTTGGTGTCTATCATTTGTATGTTCTTTGTTTCCTCGTTAACACCTTGTTAGTGGAATAAAAATTATGATAAGGAAAAAGAGTACAACCACACATATTTCACATTTCTTCTTCTCAAAGCAATATATTCAAGATATGCATTCCGAACAATATATATCTTTAATAAATTGAGATTAACAAATAAACTCTTTTGAATTTTATTATAATATATAGTTTTTAGACTACTAGTCCACAATTCTGGACAATAGTTTTTTTGGTCTATAAATTTGACCATGAGACTATGTTTCTTCACAATAAATTTCATACTCATCTTTCTTTGGTGCAACGACTCATTTATATCCCACATGTTTTACACATTTTAGTGTATGGACCATTGGTCTAAATACTTCTATCTTTCGTAAAGAGTTTCTTTATTTTCCTATTACTTCTTTCTTATTTTGCCAATCATTTATTTGTGTACACTTCTCAGTAGACTTTTTTTCATGATCATCTTTCTCATTTATCATATCAACTGGTACTTTGCATGCATAAATGTTATCGACATTAATTTGCTTATCAGTTCCATATTATTTCATACATTACATAACTTATTGAGATATCTTCATTCTCTCAGGTACCTGAATTTCCTCCAATCATATTTAACATCTCTTCTAGATATTATTAAAAAACTCTAATTCCACTTGACAATTATTAATTTATGCTATTTTTTATTTACGAAGATTTTTATCTTTATAACCAATATGTCTACCACAATTTAGGCGTGACTAAAACGCACTACCAGCTTGATATTTTCTTACTAGGACATCAATTCATTTTGGAGTATTTAGAGCTGGTATATATGACTTGTTCACACTATATTAAGGTCCGTAACCGTGTTTGACAATTGTTTTATTAACCTTTATAACTGAATTATCTTGTGGAACTTATTTCACATTCTCTTTATTCTGAGGATCAATGATAATTTATTTCAACTTATTTTTTTTTTACCATCTGTATATTTTCTTTCCCTAGTGTTGGAGAAACCGATTCATATGAGTTCAGCCTGCAAATGGAGCCTTACTTATATCCTTTTCGGATGAATCTAGATTGTTAAGTATCAAAGGACATTCATATCCAACATATATTCCCAACCATATATGAAAATCCATCTTAAATCTTTGTGGTGAAGCAACTAGAATATATATTGTACATCTTGAATTTTAGATGGAAAATGGTTTGTTTCTAACCCAATTGCAATGATAGAGAGAACTATTTATTAATTCTTATTGGTTGATGAGAATTATTTTGCTCAAAATGTTTAATACTTATTCAAATAAAAATGTAATAGCTATCAAATTTTTAAAACACGAGCTCGCAAAAATTATAAAGATGCATAATGGGTGACAAGTCCACCAACATATTTTTCTTCATGCCAATAATTTCATTTGGCTTGTGAAAAGCGTATTATCATTTTATCTTGTGAGCAAAAAAGATATGACAAATCATTCCGAAGAATATTCTGGTTCTTCAAGGAATATTAACATCATTAATTATCTTTCGCATTATTATTGAACGATTTTGTAAACTTCTGCTTTACTGTATTTTTTTCTCCATTTAACTAATAGTTGTGTTGGACAATCTAAAAGAGGATGTAGGTACTTCCTATAAAATAATTTTAGAGCCTTGATAAATACTGTTAATTTGAAATGAATTTAACATTTGCTTTACTTAGTCTCTCAGCATAATTTGTCTCAAATTTCCCAAGATTTACTTTAAGAAAGATTCACCAATCTGAGTTCTGGTGTAAAAATAATCTTCTGAATGTTTCACTTATAATAAAGTGTAAGATTTTCTAACTCTTCCCCTCAAGATGTTAACTCTACAGGTTTATAAATCTCGAATTGAATCTCACTTTAGAATCAACAACATACCCTATTTCGATCATGTATTCTTTTTTAAATCCTTCTTACTTTGAGACTTATGATAATATAATACATTAAGGATTCTAAATCACATTATTATGTGAATGATATTTATGTACTCTTAAACTACATGAAATAAGGGTTTTAATAGCACCTCTAAAGCGCTATCACACGTTACCATAGCGTTGTAGAACACGCTCCAATATCGCCCGCGATAATAGGTCTCGTACCATGCATAGCGGTTTTTCTATGTGCTATTGATATTTAATTAGTAATAGCGATTCGCATTATGCAATTGTAATCTTTTATTATAGTGTCACGAAAATGATATTATAACTTTTTAAATATAGCGGTTTTTTTAATTTTACTATAACAATTTGTAATTACTATTGTCGTCTTCTATCAATAGCAATATTTGAATATTTCATTGCATTTTTTATATGTAATTGTTTCATTTTGTATATAACAAATTTTATTTAATATTTTGATTTTAAAATAATACAGAATCCAAAAAATTGTCAAATAAAAATTTATTCTAATTAAATTTCAAAGAAAATCAAAATATTCAAAAAACTAAAAAATATACTCAATTCTCAACTAATTTTCCATGCAAACAAAATCAATCCGCAACGATAATTCCATCACAATCACCCCTAATACAAAAACTTTCATCATCAGACAATTGCGCTGCATCATCAAATTCCTGTGCGGGTAATGGTGCTCCGACAACGTCCTCCTCTGTCTCGAGTTCATGATATCCTCTCGGTGGTGCTCTCATAACAAAATACCAAGGCGATTCTTCATCTTCTCTAGAATGTATGGATCTTGTAAATATGGCGTTTGGTTGACATGAAGATTGACAAGGGTGAAACCATCTTCTTCCTTAACACCGTAGCCTCCGTTCGCCCAATTACACTTGAATAAAGGAGCGCTGAACATGTGGTAGTCGAGGAGAATGATCTCTGTTATCACTCCATAATATGTGACCATATCGGCTGTATGTCTTGTATCTCTTGCAGAAGATCTACACATGCTGAAAGCTTCGTAAGTGACTCCACTATTCTGAGTCTTTCGGTTAACGGATTCTATGTGAAATCGGTTCCCGTTAATGACAAAACCTTTATGGGTTTGAGCAGTAAATCTTGGTCCAAAGGCCAACCACCTCAGCTTCGTAGAATGATCCTTTGAGTTAGAAGGTATCTAACAAGGATGTAAAACTGTGTGAGCTATGTGAACAGAAAAGTAAACAAATAGTGAAGTTGTACAAACCTTATTCTTTACCCATTCAGCGAATTGTTGGGTGTGATGTTTCCATAACAAAGTTTCATTTGTTGCGAATTGAACATCATTATATTGCAGTTCTTGTAAATGCATCCTGATTTTACAAAGAAGAGAGTTATAAAACTGATAACAAGAATCTTTATTTGAGAGGGAAAGTAGAACTTACTCAACATAGGGATCCATAGTTGCCATATTCATCAAAACATATCGATGTGCTATGTCTCTTTATTTCTCTGAAAGAATAAACTTCGTTCCCTTTTGCAGTGGTCGACCTCCAAGAACCATTCCATCAGACTGAAGATCTTCATTACGGTTAAGTACTTCTTCAACTGGTACATAATTCTTTAGGAACTCTAAAGAAAAGGCTATGCATTCTCCAGCTAAGTACCCCTCAGCCATACCTTCTTCTGGCCTAGCAAAATTCTTTACATATGCCTTGAGTGTTTTCATGTATCTACAACTCAAACAATACAGAAATATTTGTTACAAACCTCAGTTGATCGGAAAAACCAGTTCAGGAAATAAACATTTTACAATTACGATCGAACAAAATGAAAACAAACCTCTCAAATGGATGCATCCAACGAAAGTGCACAGGACCTCCCAAACGTGCCTCTCTTGCTAGGTGTATAGGAAGGTGGAACATGATATCGAAGAGCGATGGAGGAAAGAACCGCTCGAGTTGGCACATTGTCTCCACAAACTTATTTTCCAAAGTTATCAGCTTCTCCGCGTTAATAGCACGCTGACACAATCTGTTGAAGTACTTACATACTCGAGTTACGGCAATTCTTGGTCCTTTAGGAAGCAACCCTCGTAATGCAGCAGGTAACAAATTTTGGATCAGTACATGATGATCATGGAACTTAAGACTCCCAATCAAAGGAGGGTTAATTGAAACACTGTTTGCAATATTACCGCAGTAGCCGTCAGGGCCTCTGAACGAAGACAACCTTTGACAAAATATCTTTTTCTCTTCCTTACTGAGCCAATAAGATGTTGGAGGCAAGTAGAATATCTTTCCCCATACCTGTGTGTGCAAGTTTTTCCGGGTTCCAATATTTTCTAAGTCATGTCTTGCTTTGAGGCCATCTTTTGACTTAGCACTCTGCATCAGTGTTGATAATAATGCATCAGACAAGTTCTTTTCCACGTGCATCACATCGATGTTGTGACGCACCGGCAAATCCTAACACATTGAAAACAGTATAATCAGGATAAACAAAATGTGACAATCGTATCTCAGTCTAACAATAGCTTGTAATACCTTCCAGTATGGTAAATCAATGAATATTGATCGCTTCTTCCACCTCCATTGATCACTCGTTTCGTCATCTCTTCGTCTTCAGCCACCTGATCTTCTGACAAGACATTTCTCTTCCTTTTTTTTGGTAAAGGTCTTCAAAATTCATTCCTAAAGTGCTTTAGTGTTGCAAATATTTCTGCACCGCTTTGAATCCTGTTTGCAGTCCCGTTCTCTACTGTATTATCAAACCATCCTTTCATGCGTCTGTAGTGATGTCCAGGGCTTAGTCGCTTCCTATTCCCCAAATACACATACTTGCGACTAAACTTGAGCCACCTATTTGGTGTATCCTTTCCACAAACATTGCATGCTTGTTTCCCTTTAACTTTACAACCTGCCAAAGTCCCTAGAGCCGGATAGTCGCTAATAGTCCAGAACAACATAGCTTTGAGTCGTATACCTGAATCCCCTCACTCCACAATTCTTTTAAGTCTTCTACCAGTGGTTCTAGATAAACATCAATGTTGTTGCTCGGAGCCGTTGGTCCAGGGATCAACATAGTCAACATGATGTTCTCAGCCTTCATACACAGAGTTGGTGGCAAGTTGTAGTTGACTAACAACACTGGCCATGTACTATACTTTATGTTCTGGATAGAGAAATGGTTCATCCCATCTGTTGACAGACCGAGTCGAAGGTTTCTTGCTTCACTAGCAAACTCTGGCCACTTATTATTCACTTGAGCCCAAGATAACGAGTCAACATGATGTCGCATTATACCATCTTCAGTGGCATTGTTGGCATGCCAACGCAAATCCTCAGCCATCCTTGCTGATCTAAACATCCTCTTTAATCTGTCTTTGATCGGAAAATACCTTAGGACCTTCGCTGGAATTCCTTTCTTTTCTTCATTATTGTGCTTATCAATTTCCCATCTATAAGCAGTACATCTTGGTCAGGTTTCCATTTTATCATATTGCTTCCTATAGAGAATACAATCGTTCTTGCACGCATGAATCATATTGTAGCCAAACCCAAAAATCTTCAAGAACTTCTTAATCGAATTTGTCGACTTTGGTAGTACATTTCCTTCCGGTAGCATGTCATGTAATGTCGACAGTAGCTGATCAAAGTAAGCCTCTGACATTCCACTCTTTACTTTGATGCGGTAAAGGGCCATGATCGCAGAAACTTTGGTGTGCTTGCTACATGTCAAGTACAATGGAGTTTCAGCATCTCTCAACTTCTTCCTAAACTCAGAGTCTTCATCAGGTTCACAATGTACATGCTCTCCTCCAATGTGATCAGATGGCGGTTCAATGTCTTCACTATCAAAATAAGCCGTCCTTAGCAAACCATAAGCCTCAGTTTCAGATTGAGGGACACTATCAGTTGTATCGGACCTTCTTTCACCATCAAAACTCCAAAAAGAACTCCTCATATACTTCTTATCCATACCCCTAATCACAAGATGCTCTGTTACTTTGTCTAAAACTTGATGGGAAAGGTTTCTGCAGTGAGTACATGGACATAATATTTATGTCGGATCTCCTAACCTCCTCGTTGATGCAGTAACAAAGCATGTTGCTCCTTCCAAATATTTGAGGCTAGCCCTATACATTTAATTGGAAAATTTATCAGAATCAGAACAAAAATTTTGTACAAAAGAAGGACTCCTCATGAATTAAAATTTCGAAAAGATAACTACTTTGGAAGCCAAACCCATGCTTTTTCCATATCAGAACAATATAACTTTGAGGGAAATCGATTGAAACCTTCGATTTTCGAAACTGAGGCGTATGATGGAATGGAACTAAACCTAGATTTGAGTTATCGAAGAAGGAGATTGAAAAGAGATCTCCGATGGATATGGGAAGACAGAGATTGAAAGATAATAAAAAAAATCAGATCCTACGGCTTCTATGAAGGCACGTCATCTATATGCACCATTTCTTCTTATTGGTTGAATGAAGAATACTATATTAATTCATTTTTAAATTACGAAAATGCATGAAAATGGTGGGAGATTATGTTATAAACACAATTTAAATATTTTAACGTAATTATAATTAATTGCAAATTTTAATAAATTTTAGTGTTAATATTTTTAAAAAATATTATTTGTATGTTTGAAAGAAGTATAAAATGTTTACTCCATATGGAGAATAGATGATGATAGGGTTGAATCCCTATGTGTTATATAGTGTGAGAATGTATTGCGGTTCACTCCATATGGAGAATAGATGATCATATGGTTGAATCCCTAAATTCGTTACAATAGGGTTCAATTCTTAAATTCATTACAATAAGGTTGAATCCCTGAATTCGTTACAATAGGGTTGAACCCCTAAATTCATTGCAATAGGGTTGAAGCCCTAAATAAACCCTAAAATCTAAATTCGTTTCAAATTTTATAAATTTTTATGGACCACTTATTTTTATACTTATTTGTAAACTATTAAAAAAAATATTAAAATAATCCTAAATGATGATAGGGTTGAATCTCTAAATTTGTTACAATAGGGTTGAATCCCTAAATAAACCCTAAAATATGTATAAACTTTTATGGACAATTTATTTTTATAAATTTTTATGGACGACTTATTTTTATAAATTTTTATGGAACACTTATTTTTATACAATTTGGATATTGATTTCTAAACCATAAAAAATATGATCATATATGCCAAGCCTACATAATCTTATTAGAAATATGTCTTAACAACCAAACAAAATATGTCTTAAAACCAAACAAGCATACTCGATAAATATGTCTTAACAACCAAACAAAATATGTCTTAAAACCAAACAAGCATACTCGATAAATATGTCTTAACAACTAAAAGAGTACAATCAAACATACTCTTTGTTTTTAAACATACAGAATCTTATCATTTGGCCAAGCCATTGTGCTGCCCACAACATCTGATATGTCTTTGAGAAAAGAGTTTGGTCTCCATAGAGCTGAATCTTCAATCAAGGCCACTTCAACCCAGACCGACTTGCATTGGGACCTAACGGGACGTGATGGACAACACTTAATGGATCAGTAGAACTTACTCTGCCTTCTGCGACTTTTCGTCCTGAGTTGTTCTGGTCCAACAAGATGCACTTCTTTTTACCACCTGATCGGGTGGAACTAGTGCTGCCACTTGGACTCCACAAACACAACAAATAAATCACAGCAAATACATCTAAATAAAATGTTGTAACATTATTTATAAAAGAGAATAAATTTGTAAATTTACCAATGAAGGCCTTTTGACACTAGCTTCGCCTTGATCTTCAGGAACTTTAATTACTGATACATTATGGAGCAGCCATTCGATCTTTTCATTAACATCATCACTCATTGTTGTCATGTCACTTGTTCGTCTCCATAGAAAAGCTTTCCCATTAATCACCTTAGCAACTCTCATAACTACAGCATTCGGACCCAAAGGAACATTGTTCACCAGCTCATATGGGTCTGTCGAACCCATAAAACCTTCAGCGATTACCTCGACGCCCTTACCCCAATCGTAGATTTTGCACCTTTCAAGATCATCTACAGTAGTATGCTAAATTTATAATGCATATGGTTAGTGATCATTTTGAATTTAAAAATACAAACCTAAGTATACCTGCTAATGGAATTACCTTTGATCCTAACACATCCGAGGAAACTGGATGGTTGTTCGATGCACTATCTAGTATCATTTTATCAATTGGCCATGGAATTTTGCATCCCACTGCTTCCTGAAGATTACGCACATCCGTAGTTGGCCTCCAAACAGATGCCTTCAGGTTTGATACCGACATTACAACAACAGCCGCGGCGTTAGGACCAATCGGAATACGACCAATCTTGTGTGTACCTTCAGCAGAGCAGAATTCTCCTTCAGCGACAACAACATCTTTTGACTCACACCAATCAAGTATTTGAACTCTAGGTCCTTCTTTGTATCCATAACTAGCCTCAGATGGAGAAACACAATCATCATTGTTTTTCTGTCAAAAAATAAAATGAATCATAGATTTTATATCACTTAAGCAAATTCTACATTTTATAAGCAATAAAAACTAAATAAAATTCACCTTATTTCCAGCTAAGTCACGGACCAGATTCTTCAAGTCTTTAATCTCGCTTTCCAAGTCTGCAAGTTTGGAGTCTCTAGCTGACAAGAATGCTAGCTTCGTAGCAGTAATCCCTCTTCCCAACCCTCTGACTCGTCCAAGTTTGTCTACTCCCAACACTTGACTAACAACATCTTCTTTTATATTAACATTGGATGTGGAGTCCATTTGACTATCAAGTGAAATTATTTTTTCCTGAGACAAACACGATATAAGTTATGGTCCTTTTCAATACCAAAAAGAGTAACTTAATTTAATCAGATATTGAAACCTTACAATGGTTTCAGCAATCTTAGGTCTAACAGGTCTACCATCGGAGTGAGTGTGTCTTTCTATCCAGACCTTGCTCCGGCTAATCTTCTTAGGGTCTGCACTTTTTTTTTTCTACAAGTGATATATTGTTTTACTTATCAGTTTGTTCTATCATTAGATCTAATATAATTATATTATGTCACTTACCATTTCACAAGCTAGACGATTCATTCCTCTACGACTAGTGGTGTGAGGAATCTGAGGTCTCCTAAGTGCTCTGTACTTGTCACTCTTTGCCTAGAATATCATTAAATCAAATTTCATCAATCAAATCTCCGAAGTAAACACTTAAAAACCAAATGCTCTGTATATTTCACCTTGAACATTGACGAAGTCCTACTCTTAACCCCAGCGCTCCAAACCTGAACAGATCGAATGTTGCTTGGTTTCAGAGTTGCTCTCTCTGTGGGACTTTTTGCATTTCGCAGTTGTGATACAAGCCTTGACTTTCCAGATCTCCACAAACAACCCATCTGTTTGAAGACTGAAACTTTTTGCCACTCTTCTTTCAAATCAAAGCTCGCCTGCAGTAATGTATGAAAATGCCACATATTATAATCCTTACAAAGACATTATACAATAGACTTAAGCGCATATATATATACCTGAGTTTCCTCCCATAGTGTGTCCTTTGTCTGCTTATCAAGATTCCTCCAATCATCAAGAAGTACATTCACGTGTTCGCGTACAACGGGTCCAAGGAACGATGAAAGTGTCACTGATCCAGGACCTACATGTTCGCCAAGCTCAGTGAATGACACATAAACCTTCTCTTGATGATCCTTGGCCACTTTACGCATCTTTGTGAGTCCTCTTTTCTTCTTTGGTTTTCCATCAGATGGCGATGCTTCTGCTCCTGAAATGCCATTCTCAGCTTCCATGTCAGCTTCTCTCGGCTGAGAAGGTTCTTGAGTAACTCCATTATCAGCTTCCATGTCAGCTTCTCTCGGCTGAGAAGGTTCTTGAGTAACTCCATTCTCAGCTTCCGTGGGCTGAGACTGTTCTTCAGCAATGGCATTCTCAGCTTCTGTAGAAGGTTCTTCAGCAATGACATTCTCGTCGTCTTCAATTTATACCTCTCAAACTTCATCACCATCACCATCCTCCTCATTAAATTCAGGAACTTCTTTCTGCATAACATCTTGAGAAACCTTTGTTCCTTCTTCGTCAGCACCTTCATGCCTTATCTCAATGTTTTCTTCTTCAATAGCAACTTCTTTTCTCTTATTTAACTTATGGATTTTGGTTCTGACCGGATTAATGAATTCTGTTTCTGCTTCCAGACCTTGGGAACATCTGCTTCTTCTAACTATTCCTCCTTGTGTCTTCGGCCCCATGTTAATTTGTTCCTAAAAAACAAAATCACTACTTGGTTCTTACTGTAGATTGTAAAATGGAAGACGATACAGATCTATTGAGATAATAAGCAATCGATTAATTTTCATGATGCATGCAAGTTAAAGAGAAAGATAATGGAAAATTGAGACAGAGATCGAAGAACATGAGGGTTAATAGAAGACGGACCTGAGATTGGAAGAAGACGATTCTGAAATTGATGATTCCAAAAGGTTCTCACGAAGAACACCTTGGGAGAGAAAATGCAGAGACGGATTTTTTTTTGTAATGAAAAAGTACTTAAGGGGTCAATATTCTTTGGTTTGGTCAAAGATATATTTTCCCCAAAAAATTTTGTTTCGCGGGTTTTAATAAAAAAAAAAGCAGTCGAGGATACCATAACGATTATTCTTTCTCAGTGCTATAATATAAAGATCAAAGTCCCAAAAAGATAGGCGCTTGCAAATTTCATTTTGCCACTCCAGATATAATAGCGTTTTAGTTAGAGAAACGCTATTATATTTCCAGCCACCAAAATACAATAGCACAAACTTCTTTTCCGCTATCTTACATTGCTATTAAAACCCTTATTTCTTGTAGTGTTACGGAGCATTCATATGAATATCCTCTTCTTGAACAGTCTATAAGATTTATACTTCTTTTTATTGTTTTCACAATAATTTTCTTTCATCTTAAGATGATTGAATCATATCTCTTCTTTATTACATCTTTATTTTCTCAAATTCAAGTGAGGGTATGAGTTCTAAAAGAAAATTTTATCTTGACCTTGACTTTATCCATATCCACATTAACGTGTACAACCAATTTTATTTTTCTTTTTGTTATATACATACTCTTCAGAGAATGTAGCATATCAATTAGACGTGATTCATGATTTTCATCAATTAGACGTGAGTCTCCTTTTACAGTATTGTTCTATTGGACAACATTACTTGTGTGAAAATTATATATTTTCTAATATCATTTGCATCATTGATATTCTCTTCAAGAAGATTTGACTTTTAAAATTAACTCTCATCATAGTTGAGATGTACTTACAAACTTCAGGTTTTGTAATTTTTAGAATGAAAATTTTTTAATGAAATTTTAGATAATGTAATCATACTATAGTGATTTATCTTTCTTTGGATCATTCTGCAGAAGTTATGGATCTTTTATGTTTTAATACTCTCCTAAAAATGATAGTCATGAAATATAATATTAATATCAAATTGTATTATATAAACTAAGACATAATCATGAGTACCTTATTATGTCAAAAATAAATAATGCTCTTATACTAATCATTATATGTACTAGTTCCTCACTTTCATGCTATTTAACAAAGTTTTAATCCAATCAATCAATTTACTAAACAAATTTTATATCTCATGTATCAAATTTCATGTAAATTATTTTACCTAATAAGAATTTAATTAACCTTATATACAAAGCATGAAAATACAATACTTATCTGGACAAGAAAAAGTGCAATGGAGATTAGAGTTCCGATTGCTCATGTTTCTCCGTTGGTTATAATCTCATACGATATTTTCTCTTTATTAAGAAAAAAATATTCCTGAAATACTTAGAATTTGCTCATATAAATATGACTATTATGTTAGTACATATCAATATTTAATCAAAAGTATATATATGATATTAGACCAGTATTACAACTAAGAATCAAATTTCATTAGGTTATCATTAATAACAATAAGCAAGTTTAGAAAATAAATTATATCTATGCATAGATTTGGTAGATGAAGTATGTATGAAAATTCTTATCCGTATGAGAATTCTACTAAACCAATAAATCTCAAACCAAGCAATAAAAGCATGAACAAACGTCTAAACATTTTAGCAAATGGTGGAGTACAAATGTACAATGAGAAAATTTAATGGATTTTTAATTACCATCAGAATAATATTGTAAGCAGACTTTTTCGATTTGACCCAAAAATTAAAAAAAACGTTGTTTAACTTTCGTAAGTATTTTTTTTAGTTATATTACAGAAGGGTTTTTATGTATTTCAATGCAAACTCTTTCAAATTAATCCTACGAATTACTTTTGTCAAAAGAGGTCAAATTGTATTATTTATGAATCGAATCCACATGGAGCGTGGACATACAATAAACTCAATACAGTCGCAATTAAGCTAGGCAAATAGATTAATAATCAGTAAATAAACTATAGCAGATAATTTATTGATTGGTAAGTAAACAATAATAATAAATAGCTAGATCTAGGGTTTCAGGCAAGTGGATTATAGATTATAGAAGCTAAGGTATTAATCATAGGACTCGAAATATAATGTAAAAGACAATCAGCTCTCGCTGCGAGTCTAATATATTGACTAAGTCCGATGTCTCAGCTCTCGCTTGTTGACACGGAATGACTGTCGATCGATGGCAATGATCCTGCATTGATCGATGGTCTCTTGAGTCAAGCTTTATGACCTAATTCAATAATTTCACTAAATTAACTAAACCAACTCTCGTGTTTCTATAGCATCCTAGCTCAACATAATTAATTTTGGTAGTAGACCATGCTCTCGCTTGCGCCTAACTATCCTATGATTAGGGTTTTAGTTAGCTACTCTAGAACACAAGAAATAAACACAATTCTATTGATAAATCTAATAATCACCCTAGCAATTCTATTGTTTGGCTAATCCATCAATATCATTAATGAATCCTAAACCTAACAAGAGATCTACTCACACATCATCTTTGTCAAAGAAATCATAGATGAAGAGAATAAATATAATATAAAGCTAAAGGAGTTCCAGGAGGATTTTGAAGAAGTTTCTCCCTTCTCTCCTGACCCTAGAACAATGAATAAAATAAGGCTTGCTAAAGCGTCGCCATCAACAATGGCTTAGAAAACATATAAATAGGGTTTTAGGTTGTGTATGGATATTTTGGTAATTTGTGATGGCTTCTGGGCTTTAGTCGGCCATAAAACAAGTCGGGCCTATCTTCTGGGATCACCGTCAATCGACACCAAGGCTGTGCCGTCGATCGACACTCATTCATCTCTCGACAACTTCCTCTCGCGAGACAGACAGACCACTCTCCAGTAAAACGGGCATAACGTTGGCTGTAGGATCCTGATTGACTTAAAACCGGTGGCATTGGAAATATAACTCAAATATCTATCTTCTGTCAAAATATCATCTCAATCGCACCGTGGGAAAATCGCCATCCATAGCTAAACATCTGACGTATCTGCACAGTTCTACATCTCTAAAAATTCCATAATCACTAGAGTTTTCCAGAACGTACATGAATCTGAAAATACTCTAAAACATACTCCAAATACATATAATATATTCTAAATAGGGCTGATATCACGGCACAATAGTGGTATATATCAGACACTTTCATTATAACATTAACTAGAGCTTGATCCGTGCATCCACACAGATGTTTATTTTATGTCTTTCCAAAATATCATATTTAAAATCTAATTCTGTTTTAATAAAATAGATAGATATGTCTCTAAACTTTTTATAAGCCAATTAAACTTTCTTTTGTGTTTATTTTTGAAAAAATATTAAAATAAATTTTAATTATTGGATTCTTATAATTAAAATACATAAGTGTGAATAGTATCAATTATCAAATTATTTAACATATATTTGAAAAATATATTTATGTTTTTTAATTAAAAATTTATAATTTATATTTTGTATGTAAAATAAAATAATAATATACATGAATATACAATATTTAAAGTTTATATGTCACAATTTAAATAAATCTGTTTGAATTTATTGTAAGAATTGATTAGAGACTACTCAATTAAAAATAATGATAAATATGATTAGAGAATAATCTAACAAAATCATGATTTATAGTTAATAAATTATTAATTGTTAAGTGAATCGCACAAGTTGTAATTATTTTGGTGAATGAAGGGTTAATACCCGTTTAAACATGTTTCAGATTTGATGATATGCTGTGTAATATTAAATCACATTGTTCTAAATATCCATGGATATGTTTATCCATGAGCTTCATTTCTTTTTAGAAATTAGTTTGGACTCTTTCATAAACTCGGATACTCCTAAATTAATAAAAAAAATATGCTATTGCCAATTATGGTCTCCACTTACTTGGGCAAGAAGACAACTATAATTTTATGGCCAGACGGCAACATCCTTTCTTTCACAGCACTGACGGCAGTGTCTTTGAAAAGAACATGACCACACATATAATATACTATCGGCGGGACGAATCCAGATATCCGGGAAATTATGATATTTGGATATGGATTCGTAAGATCCGTTATTTTAGTATCCGAATCTAGATTAACATCTTCCAAGTATCCGAACTTCAGATATATGTCTAGATATTATGATACCGTGGATATCTGAATTCGGATCCGTAAAAAATATTTTAAAATATTTTTTTTCTTAAAATAACATATAAATTAAATATTTATTCAAAATTTATGAATATATATGACATATGACATTAGTAAAATTATAAAATAAAATTATAAAATTTATTTTATATATAAATACTAATATATCAAATATAATTATTAATAAATTAAACATTTAATATATTTTTAAAAAATTTGGATATCCGGACCTAAAAATTAAGAGAATTGAATCCGGTTTGAACGGATCCAAGATTTTACTATTCACGTCTGGATTCAGGCACCCAGATATCTTATTTTCGGAGCGGATCTAGAACGGATCTCGGATCGGATCCGGATCCCGGATAATAAGTTAGAGGCCTATAATATAGCTCCTTATATTATTTAAATTAATATATAAATTAGATTATTTTTATATATTTTTATGAAAAATCAATTTACTTATTTATCAAAAAAAAGAATTTATTTGATTATTTTTATATAATTAAGTAGTTTTTTTTATCATTGGATATTTATTTTTAAAACATCTTAACTAATAATTTTAATTTAACAATACAATGATATACTTTAGAACTTGTATGTTTTATTAAATTTTGTTTTTCCAACCAAAGAAGTTTATATAGAAATAAAGGAATAGTTTGGAATTTCTCTTATATTAACGAATTATCCAACTAACCACTAAATAAATTGTTCGACTTTACTGGCTATACTTTTTCTTAGCCTATTAAGAACAGTGAAATGTATAAACAACATGTTTAGGGATTTTAGTTAAGTGAATAATTGTATGTATTATTTTAAACTTTTAATCTGGTATCTATTCAAAGCGCATACTGAATAATTACAATCCAAAACTTGTTGCTGTTAATTTATCATCCCTAGGTAAGTTTAACTGTATTTGTTTGTATATGGTTGGTACCTGAGGCGGGTAGCAAAAATTGTGGTTAATACACTTACAAGAATCCTATTGGGAAAACAAGATAATGATATAAAAGTTTCGCTAGTCTTTGACCCGCACGTCTGTGCGGATAACTTTTTATTTTTATAACTTTTGAACTTAAAAAATTATATTTAATTTTCTTTTACTAAAGTAATGCATTATTTTATATAAAAAGCTGGAAATTATAATGAGATTATTTATAAAATTTTTATCATATTTTTTCATAATCAAAAATAAACACTAAATTTATAATTATAATTAATTTTTTTGTTTCTTAAATGATTAAAACAATTAAAATTTTTGAATTACATATTTTGTAAATAGCACTTAAAATAAGTGTTAGCTATATTCTGTTATATTTTGTTTATAATCATTTTTAGATAATATATTATTGTAATTTTAAAATAAATAAATAGATAATATATAGTTGCTGAATAATATTTTAACCTTTTTAAATGGTGAATACTATTTTTTATTTAAATGAAAGTATTTTTTAAAAAAACATATTTTAATTTAATATTTTAATATTATTGTCATATTTAATTTATATATTTATTTTATTTTAATATAGTATAAAAAATTATAAAAATAGGATATAATTTTTTTAAATTTTTTATAGTAAATTTTTTATTTAAATTTATTTATAATAATATTATAGAATTTGTTAAGAAATTATTTCATTTATTAATAAAAATATTTAAAAATGTTAGTAAGATTTTATTAGATTTTTTTAATAGATTTGTAATTTAATATCTTTATTGTTCTTATGATTTTTAGATATCTTATATATTGAAAAAATTAATTTAAATAACCAAATATATGTAATTATGAAAATGTAACTATTATGACTTTTTTTATAGTAGATAAAAAATGTTTGAGTGATTCCATGTTTGATTGTACACTTTTACTGTCATCATAGTCTTCCACATTTTAATACACAAATACATTATATCTATGGCTATCATTATACATCATTTGTTAGACTTCACCAACAACCACGTTTTAAATACAATTTTATTTTTTTTAATTACGTTATAGGGTAATATTGTTTCAGAAGTTCTTCTAGTTTTGTCTCCTAGTTTCTATGCACATTCTCAACTATATACTTATCCATACATTAATACCAACTCATTTCACATTACTGTCAATTGTTATCGTTATCTTAACCGAATCTTCCCAACTAATACGACTTTGTTTTCCTCCAAATATTCATAGTAAATTGGTCCGCAAGTAATAATAAACAATCAATCCCAAACCTTAACTAAGTCTAGCTAAATATGTATAATCAAACAAAAAGAAATTCAAAGTCATAGACGTTGGAAAAATTACTATTATATCCAACTTTCTTGTTATCTAAGAAAGGAAACAGTTACGTACTATTAATTTATAGTGGTCGGTTATAGAGATAATTTGTGAGTAACTAGAACCAACATCGTATATTCTTATCATGGTCCGATCTTTCATACATTTTTGTTTTCAAGGTCTAATAAATACGTGATCAATCGGACAAAAACATTGTTATTATTAATTTGTAGAGTAAAACTGGTATACGGTTTCAAACTTTTTGTTTTCTGGTTTATATATGAATCTCGACAATCAAAGATAAATTAAACTCCCTCCGTTAATAGAAAAATATGTTTTAGAAAAAAAAATTGTTTCAAAAAGTTATATTCTTTCAATGCATTAATTAATGATAAAATGCAAATTTTAAAATGTTAAACAAAATTTTTGGTTAAAAGTTATGGAGAATAGTTAACTACGGAAATTAAGACATTGGTAACTAAAATTTTAGATGTTTTCTTAATAAATGTGAAAACTCTAAAACATACATCTTTTTGAAACAGAAAGAGTACATTGATCAACACGGTTGAAAAATACTTTTTACACAATTATTGTATTTACCAAAGAATATTTTATATAAATATTGTATTGAAAAAATAAACATTATATATGATTGTTTATTAGGAAAAAATCAGTTTACATAAATTTGATATCGCTTTTCAAATTTATATTTAAAAGATAGAATTTTCATAAATACTTTAACCCTCATAAATCATTTATAAATGTTTAAAAAGAGTTTATAAGACATTTACAAAAGTTTATAAATCCAACTCCACCGCGTAAATACTAAACCCTAAACAACTAAACTCACATGTTATGGTATTTTTGATTGAGATCTTTCAACCTAGATTTTTAGTTTGGATGTTTTATCTAGGCTTTAATTTTATTTTGGAAAAAATTCACAAAAATACACCAACTACATTTCATTAAGTTTATTTATACCCAAACTCTTTCCCTACGTATTTTAATATCCCAACTAATTATTCTGCTCATCTTAGTATACACACTTTTAAATGTCTGTTTTTTAATACCCAAACTTTATTTATTTTAAGTCTCAAACAAAATTTTAAAAATATCTAACATTTACAAAAAATACCAAAAACATCTAATTTTACTGTCTGTTTGAAAAATGAAACTAATTGTTTTTTTGTATAATTTTAAACTCTGTAATAAAAATTTAAAAATTGAATTTAGTTTGTTTTCTGAAATAGAAAAAAAATCATTTTTAAATTCAAAATTAGTTTTAAAACTTTTTTTTCAAAAATCTCTAATTTAGTTACCTTCTTTCCTAAATATTAAATAAAACTAGAAAATTTTCATATTTGCTCTTAAATTTGGATTTTTTTTAAAAAATATTTTGAAACTTATTAGTAATTTTAATTAAAACAAATAGAAGTAGGTATTAAAATGGGCAGACTTTAAAAAGTTTGTATATTAAAATGAAAAAAATAATTAGTTAGGGTATTAAATTAGATAGCGAAAATTTAGATATTAAAAATGTTAATGAAATCTAGTTAGAATATTTTAATGGAATTTTCCCATTTTATTTCTCGTGTTTGTATCATGTATGCGTGCTGCTTTCTTTTATTGCTTAGGTTTAGGTTTACGTCTCCAAATATCTCTTTTATCTTTTTTTTTGTTGTAACTGGTCTCCAAATATCTTTATTTTTCTCATTTTATTGAAAATATTAAATCTGTCCCCTGATTTTTTGTATCGTCACTGTAGCTTTTTCTAAAACGTCTGAATGAGAACACAAAGTTTCGATGAGTAAAAAACATGCACATAACACCTAAGAATGAAAGATAAAACTCCAACCCAAAAATGCCAACTAAAATCCTAAAGAAAAGGATCTAGCCTCCGGTAGCCTAATGAATTTGCTAATGGAGCCAAACTCGCCCTCCTAAAACGAGGTATGATTGAAATCTTCCACAATAAACCTTCTCCACTTCAAACTGTATTGAGTTAAAATAACTTCAATTGTGTCATGATGGTCAGACGCAAGTATCAACTCTGTGAACCTAAGGTCTCTTGCACGTTTCAAAACCCATATGATACCTCGAAGTTCAGCGAGGATTCTGCTTGGAGAAGAAGTAAAGGATTCACTTGCATGAAACCGTACATCTTAGTGGCGGATGTACTTAAGTACGACGCTATTACTTTAAAAAAAATTATATGTATATTTAAATAAATATTATTACGTAACATAAACAAAGCTTTATATTTCAACGTTAACAATTTAAACTAGGCACATTACTATATTATATAAATCTATTGTAGCCCAATATTAAAATATAAGTTAGTTTTAAGAAGCTCAATCAAAAATTAAAAGAAATTTATAATAATAAAAATGATATTTTGAGGCTTCATAAAGTGTTCACATTAGCAGAAAATCTTTCTTCTAAAAAATGTCACGTGGCATTAAAAAATAATAATAAGTAAATTTACAATATAAGAATAAGAATAAAATAAATATATAATATAATAAATAGAAATACTATATTAAAATAAATAATAAAAATACAATATCAAAAATAGAAATATTAAATTAAACATCTATCATAATATTATAATAACTAAATATATAACATAAGAAAAATTAGTATCAGTAAATATACAATATAAGAAATAAAATATTACATTAAAATCTATTGTAATATTTGAATAAATAAATATTACATCAAAAATCTATCATAATATTAAAATAAGTATATAAATAAAATTTCTAGTAAAATAAAATATATAAAAAAATAAATAATAAGTAAATATACAATAGGAAAAATACAAATATTACATTACAAAAATAATAAGTAAATAAAAAATATGAGAAGTAGAAAAAACATAAAAATATTTATTTGAAAAATTTATATTAAAATAAATAATAAGTAAGTGTATAGTATAAGAAATATAAATATTACAATAAACATCTATTGTAATATTACCATAGATATAAAATCAAGAAAATTAGAATAAGCAAATATACAATATAAAACATAAATAATAAATAATAAGTAAATATACAATATAAGAATAGAAAAATACTTTAAACATCTATCTGAAAAATGTATTCTTTTAAGTTTTATTATTTACAGATATTTTAATAAGTAAATAAATAATATAAATATAAATAATAAGTAACTATACAATATAAGAAATAGAATTATTACAATAAACATTTATCATAATAGTATATTTTATATAAAATAAATAAATTTGAATAAGTAAATATATAAAATAAGTAAAAATAAAAAATAATAAATATACAATATAAGAAATGGAAAAAACTAAATTAAAAATTCATCTGAAAAATTATAGTAAATAAATAACCAGTAAATATACAATATAAGAAATAGAAATAATACATTAAACATCTATCACAATATTAGAATAACAAAATATAAAATACAAAAAAATAATAAGTAAATATAAAAAATAAGAAATAACAATGTTACATTAAACATATATCGTAATATTATTATTTAACATAAAATCAACAAAATTAGAATAATTAAATATAAAATATAAGAATAAATAAACTTACAAAATAAGAAACAAAAATATTACATTAAGCATCTATCATAATACTAAAATAAGTCTACAATAGAATAAAAATAAATAATAAATAAATATGTAATATAAGAAATAGAAAAACTACATTAAGCATCTATCTAAAAATGTATAGTAAATATACAATAAAAAATATAAATATTACTTAAACATCTATTATAATATTACCATTTGATATAAAAGCAATAAAATTATAATAATAAAATATATAATATAAGAAAAGATAAATAATAAGTAAATATATAATATAAAAATATTTATATAGTTAAAATTTGAAAATCAAAATAGTTCTGCGCGTAACGCGGATTAACCCTTAGTACGTAATATAAGAAATGGAAAAACTAAATTACACATCAATCTAAAAAATATATAGTAAATTAAATAATAAGTAAATATACAATATGAGAAATTTAAATATTACATTAAATATATTTCAAAATATTAGAATAAGTAAGTATATAATATAATAAAAATAAATAATAAATAAATATACAATATAAGAAATGAAAATATTTCATTAAACATCTTTTTTTATCAACATATTACATAAAAAATCTATCGTAATATAAGAATAAGTAAATATACAATATAAGAAAATAAAAATATTACATTAAACATCTATCTTAATATTAAAATAAGTAAATAAAGAAAATGTAGAGTAAAATAAATGTATTGTAAAATAAATAATAAGTAAGTACACAATATTAGAAATAAAAATATTACATTAAAACTCTATTGTAATATTAAAAAAAATATATAATATAATAAATGTAAATATTACATTAACCATCTATAAGTAAATATATAATAAAAATAATGATAAGTAAATATACAATATGAGAAATAGAAAAACTACATTAAATATCTATATGAAAAATGTATATTCAAAATAAATAATAAGTAAATATAAAATATAAAAAATAAAAATATTTTATTAAAGATCTATTGTAATATTACCACATATATAAAATCAAGATTATTAGAATAAGTAAATATACAATATAAGTAACAATAATAGTAAGTAAATATACAATATAAGTAACAATACATTAAACATCTATCCGACTATATAATACCAAGTCAGGACGAGCCAACCGATCCCCCGTGTAGTTAGGAGCATCAGTCGCAGCATGACTGTCATCTTCGCCTCTAAACAACCTCATTGCAGCAGAGACTAAGATAATTTGTGACAAATCCATATTCACTGTGTCCATAATCACTTCTCGATGAATTAAACTAGATTCATCGAGAAGTCCTCATTAACTGTAACGTACCTAACAGGGCTAAAAGCAACCGCTTTTCCTTTTTGTTCTCGTGATAACCTACTTCTCGGCGGCATGATTCTTCCTGGGACAAGGCGTTACCTAATCTACGACGAAAATCTAGAGACATAAGGAGAGAGAGAGAGAAAGTACCCGAGAACTCAGACAAGAATGGAGATATTGAAGAGGGGTCGGCTGTTTATACAGACAAGGGGGGCGCGCTTCCCAGAGGCATCATCATTAAGTCTGAAAAGGCCTAAATGGGCCTCGAAACCGCCCAAATTCCCACGATTTCCCTCGCGACGGTTCTGTTTCTCGGTCCAAATCGGTGCAAAACGGAAACCTGTCCGAGCTTAACCAAGGATCTCGGTCCGAACCGAAGCAAACAGCAAGCTGAACAAAGGCTCAACCCTAAAAAGACGACAAACGGTAAGGACGACCAAACCTACACAAGAAAACGCACGATGGGATCGTCAGCACTGATGACAAACTGTTTCGACAAACCGTGTGAACTAACGGTATACTCCCTAGCGACATACCGATTATCCTAAGGACCCGATCCACAATTTCACTGAAATTGGCTAAGCCGCTTACACGTGAACTTGGGGGGGGGGGGGGACTTACAATAGGAGGTGGATTTTATCGCTCCACAAGGCCCATCAGATAGCATGTGTGGCCCATCAGTCGTGGAGCATCGTCTCGGCTTGAAGGATCCAAAGTTGAGCGCATTGGCTCAACTGAAGACTGCTTTTAGCCGACGAAGGACTGATTTTAGACGTTACTGACCAATGGAGGCGACTGAAAGCCTTTGGTTCTATATTTTAACTCGTCGGCTCGGTAAGCTGGGCCGACAAGGTAAGGCCCATTGGGACAAGCCAACCTAAGGCAGCAGAAGTACAAACGTCTATATCAGGAGAACAAGAGGCAAGGGAAAGGAGATCCGAACATACACAGTTTCCGTGTAGAATTAGGGTTTTCATTTACCTTGTATTCTACCGACTTGTACTTTCCCGGCCAGCTCTACGAGCATCGGTTTACTTCCGCCTCGTTTCCATATTTGTAAATCGACAAACTTCATTCTGATCTAATATACGCCTTTGTTACAACCCACCGAAAAGTTTTGTCTCTCTTATACTCAAATCCGACCAAACTCAGTTCGAACAAAAAGCAAGTAACTTCTTCTTGGAAAGACTAAAACCTTCTGGGAGACGGAGATAAGAACCTGCCCTCCTTCATTCTCAATATTAAGAAAATCAACAAGGAGGTTTTTCATAATAGGGTCAACCACAGCACCAAAATTTATTGATGATTTTTTAAATTCGATTTCATGTTCCGAGGGTCTCCCATGAAGAGCTAAACAACATAAGAATTCTGCACATTCACTCAAACATACAAAAAATTATCATCGACAAAGAGTGTTGTATGGAGGGACAGTCACGAGCCAATTTTAACCCTTTAAGCTTGCCATTGAGCTCCGCCTGGTTCATGATCTGGACTAAAGCCTCAACACATAGGATAAATAAGAGAAGAGATAGATGGTCAATTTTTTGAATCCCACGTACAGAAAATATATGTCCATAAGATTGTCCATTTATCATCACCGAGTACGAGAGAGATCAAATGGAAAGCATTAGCCAGTCAATACATTTCCTATGAAAGACATCTTTGTAAATAGTATTTCAAGGAAATCCCATTCGACTATGTCATACACTTTGGACATATCAGTATTGATATCAATGAAATCATGTTTACAATGCGGATTTTTTCATAGTCCATGGACCATCTCATGTGATATCAAAATATTGTCAGAGATCAACTTCCCAGCCACAAAAGCTCGTTGAGTCGGTGACACCAACTTAGGTAGGATTCCTTTGAGACGCGATCAAAGGACTTTGTAGATGATCTTATATATTACCAACAATAGACTTATCGGCCTCAGCTTGTATCGGATTCGGTTTCTTTGGTAACAATGCCAACTGTGTAAAGTTCCACTCTATCGGCATGAAACCATCTAGAAAGAATTTACACACTTCCTTTATCACTTGCGGAATAGTTATGTATTAATAATGTTGGATAAAGTGGCATGCCATGCCTTCTTATCCTGAAGTATTATCACTTTTAATATTTTTTACTGCTCATTTGATTTTTGCATCAGAAACTTCCTTGGTAAGTTGCACAATCATACTATCTGTTACTCTCGCGTCAAAGTCATGCAACAATTATGCTGCACCCGTCGGTCTAAAAGATTTAAATAGCTCCGCCAAGTACTTGATATCTTGTGTTTTTATTGATTTCATCATCCATTTAGTGTACATAATGATAATTTAAAATAGCATTTAAGCATTATTAAGATGTATTTCCATTACATATGTCCTTATTAGCTTTTGGAGTATTCATATGGAGTTTTTGGATGTGTTTAGTACCATTTTGGGTCAAAAGAAGTGAAAATTGAGTTTTGGGCGAACTTAGTCAAAATGAGAGCCACAAGTGTCAGAGTGGGTAAGCCTACCCACTGTGGAGCACACGAACCTTTGAGCGGGTTGTTGGAGCAACTTGAAGAGCCCGCTCCCACACTTTTACTTGGTCGAATTTTATGTCTTTTGTGAGCTTACTCAGATTTATTCAGTAAGCCCACTAATTTTTAGGAAGCATATAAATACTCTTATAGGCAGAAACCTATATCAGTTTCTCTGAAGACTTTGTCTACTCTTATAAAAGCTAGGATCTTTTGATCATTTTAAGAAAATACTTCATCTTATATTATGTTTATCTTGGTTATTATTATGATTAGACTTAAATCTTAGACGAGTTTAAAGTTTTTCATGGAGATTAGTGAGTAGTCACTTTGTAGTTCATGAGTTATGTAGATTAAGGTGATTAAGTGAATATTTAGGATATTTCTTGCTTGATTAATATTTTTATATGACTTATTAGGTGATTTTAATGCTATATTAGCTTTGGCTAAGTTAATTTAGAGCTTAGTTGATTTCATGCCGGAAGGTGTTCGATGAAATGCTTGAACCAATCTAATATTGTATTCTACATGTCTAGCCAATGAGAATTGATGTTAGAGATGGTAAATGGTTAGTAGACTTGTGATTTATGCATGCTAGGTTGTGTTAGGCCAGCATGAGTTGATGTTTCATGCATGATTAGCTTATATATTATTGTCATGGGAGTGATTAATCTATTTGAATGAGATCTAGACCAATAGACTTGTTGATTGTTTTGTTTGAACATTCTAGATTGAAATTTGATCACCTTATATCGATTATCTTTGGCATGGATCAATCCTTAACATTTGATTAAAAGTTTAGTTCTTACACTTATTTATTGATGAATTCGAGATGAAATTCGTTTATATTCTTAGGATCTTAGCTTGTTACTAATCAACCATCATCTTAGATTAGAGAAGTTTGTATATTCTTATTGATATAGACAGCTAGTTCTCTATGGATTCGATCCTAAAGTGCTACATCGATATACCATTTGATTGTGGTAGCGTGCACATTAGGTTAAATGACATGTGGTAAAACACATTATTCATGTCCCTTAAATTTAGCCATTTGTTCTTGCATTTCTGTTTCCAAAATGTTTCCTCCTCCTTCAAGAGTTTTTCAAGCTCCACTTTCATGGAAGCTATATGTTGCAGATATAGACATAGTTCGGATTCCCCCTCTTCCAAGCTCTTTCTTTACAATTTTTTTTTGTTTCTTTGAGTTCCCTGCTGAACCTCTTTTGCACTTCGCTACATCTTTGCGGGAAGCTGCAAATCGATGCATCACGCATCCATGATGACTGGAGTTTTCATGACTCCAATTCTTCTTTGCAATCTAAGAGACTTCAGCTTTATCACTCCAGCATCTATCAAACAAAAAACGACCTCCTCTGCATTGAGTATTAAAACCTGTGAGTATAGGTTTGTGATCTGAGCCGAGTCTTTCCAGATAATGTGTGTGAGAATGTGGAAATTGGCAGAACCATTCTGAATTCCCAAATGCCCTATCCAACTGGCATGGGATTCAAACATTTTCCTTGAATCCACTGACAAATGTTTCTGTCGATTGGAAGAAAGAAGATTCTGGTCGACTTGGACCCCCAAGATTTTTGTCGTTGTTCATGATTTTGTTGAAAGTTAATGTCTTTAATTCCTCCTAGACAAGATTCATGCAATTCTGAACATGGTCATCGTAGACTAAAGTTACAAAATAACTCAGAGTCCTAACCTTCACTCTGACATTAATAAATCTGCTACTAGAGGCCAGCAGCTCCGCCTCATGTGTATCTCTCCAAAACAAAGCTAACCCGCCACTAAGACCCACTGGGTTCACCAAAAAATAGTGGTCATAACCCAATGATCTTTCAAAACCGTTCAAGTGATCACTAGAGTTTTTAGTCTCTAGGAAAAATAAGAAATCCGAGGAATTTTCAACACCAATTTTCTCAAGGTGTCGAATTGTCGGGTTTCTCTTCAGTCAACGATAATTTCAACTAAGCGTCGTCATTGAGGCGTGAATGGTTTATGGTGAACCATCAAACCATCAACTTGTTTCATCATTTTAGAGGATACTTCATGACAAGTTCTGAATTGAAGAATGTTAACTTGTATGACCATAAGGTCATATATTTATAAAATACAAAGGATCCTAAATCTTAGGAGATAAGGTAAGATTACATATTTTTATATATCCATTTAGGAAATCTAACTTATCCCAATACCCCTACCCCCCTCAAGTCGGAGCATACAAGTTAGTAATGCCCAACTTGGAAATGAATGCCTCGAATTCCTTTCTTCCCAAAGCCTTTGTGAGAATATCAGCCAACTGGTCTTTTGTGGCGACATGATATGTGCGAATGACACCTTTCAGAATCTCATCCCGAACAGCATGACAATACACCTCTATATGCTTCGTTCTTTCATGAAAAACTGGATTAGAATTGATGTGCAGAGCTGGTTTGCTATCACACATCATCGACATAGGTCCAATATGATCATACCCCATCTCCTTGAGTAATGCTTTGACCCATTTTAATTCTCGATTAAGCTCATTAAGAGCACGATACTCAGCCTCTGCAGAAGAACATGAGACTGTATCTTGTTTTCTTGTTTGCCAAGAAATGGGAGATGATCCAAGCTGAACAATCCAACCAGTGAGAGAGCGTCGAGTTAACGAGCATGCTGCCCAACCAGAATCACACCATCCGGTGAAATGAAATGATGACTTCGTACTCAATAGAATTCCCTGGCCAAGAGTTCCCTTAAGATAACGAACCACTTTCAATGCCGCCAACCAATGGTCCTCACGAGGAGAATGCATAAATTGTGAGAGAGTATGAATCGCATATGTAAGATCAGGACGAGTCGCAGCAAGATAAATGAGCCGACCAACCAGGCGCCTGTACCTTTCTGGATCAGCAAGAAGACTCCCAGTAGCGAGACTGAGACGATGGTTCTGGTCTATCTGAGAACCCACTGGTTTGCAGCCTAAGAGACCGACTTCGGACACAATATATGTCGTATATTTCTGCTGACATAAGTAAATTCCTGTAGGACTCCTAGCCACTTCAAGACCAAGAAAATATTTGAGATGACCAAGGTCTTTCATGTGGAAACAAGTAGAAAGATAGTCCTTGAATTCTCGGATTGCAGAAGGTAGATTCGGATATTATCATGTCGTCAACGTACACCAGAACTCGAAGAGAGATCCCATTGTTGTAGTACAGAAACAATGAATAGTCAGAACGGGTTTGTTTGAAACCATATGCATGAAGTGAATCAGCCAATTTAGAGAACCAACATTGCAGAGCCTGTTTAAGACCGTAAAGTGATTTACGCAAGCGACATACTCTTGTTTCATTCGGAGAACCAAATCCCTGAGGTAGTTTCATATAGTTCCTCATGTAAATCTCCATGAAGAAAAGCATTATGAACATCCATTTGGTGAACTTCATGATCCATCTTTACTGCAAAATCCAAGAATAAACGAACAGTTGTCATTTTAGCAGCAGGAGAAAATGTTTTGTTATAGTCCAAACCCTCTTTTTGATGATTTCCAAGCACCACTAATCGACCTTTATGTCTTAATATATTTCCATCAGCTCGGAACTTAATCGTCCAGACCCAATGACTACCTAGTGCTTTCTTGCCAGGTGGGAGTTCTACTAGATCCCAAGTATGTTGGTCTTCAAGTGCCACGATCTCGTGTTTAGCTGCATCACGCCAAACTTTTTCTTTCATTGCTTCATTAAATGATCGTGGTACTATCTCAGCCGAGAGACCACTGTAGAAAAAATAATCAGAGAGAGGATATTCTGGACCTTAGAGATGATGTGGTGCGGATGAAGGTGTAGAGAGAGAGAGAGGGGAGGAGAGATACGAACTGCATTAGCGACAAAACCTTGCAACCGAGTAGAAGTTTCTTAATCCTGTGTCCTCTGCCAAGAAGTTCCGCAGGCGGTTCCTGATCATTTTTCAGTTCTTCTAAACCGTTTGTGGGAACCACAATTGGTGCAGGTAAGGTCACAGGAGGTTGATCGTTATCACTGCCAGATGAACCATCATCGTCATTGTCATCTAAATATGTAACCAGAGAGGTAACTGAATCTTTAACGAGAGGAGCTGAAGGCTGATTTGCGAAGGGAAATATCTTTTCGCGGAAAACAACATCTCGAGAAGAAAAAACAACTTTACGTTCCAGGTCATAGAGTTTCCATCCTTTCTTACCATATGGGTAGCCTAGGAACACGCAGCGACGACTTCGAGATGTAAACTTATCACCCTTATGATCAAGGTTGTGTGCATACGCCAAGAAACCAAAAACTCGAAGGTGTTTATAGGAGGGAGCATAACCATATAGCTTTTCAAATGGAGTCTTGTTGTCGAGTAGAGCAGAAGGTGTCCGGTTAATAATATTACCAGCGGTGAGTACACATTCTCCCCAGTACTCAATAGGAAGTTGTTCTTGAAATTGCAATGCTCTGGCGATGCTTTCGTTCTGCTCGACCATTTTGTTGAGGAGTATGGACACATGAAGTTTCATGAATGATCCCAGAATCCTGAAAATACTTCGTGAGACACATAAACTCAGTACCATTATCGCTTCGTATGATTTTTACCTTTGTCGTAAATTGTCTCTCGATCATAGCAAAGAATGCTTTGATATGTTGTCTGACATGTGTCTTATCCGGAAAAAAATATAACCAAACTGCCCATGAATAATCGTCTACAATAGTCAAAAAAATAGCGAGATCCACAAAATGCAGTAGTGCGATAAGGTCCCCATAAGTCGCAATGAATCAAATCAAAAACTGCTTTAGCATTATTAGAACTTTCAGGAAAACAGAGTCTGGTTTGTTGAGCTCGTAAAAAAACATCACAATTCTGAAACAAAACATTATCACTAGAAACACTACGTACTCCAGGAATGAAACTGGTAACACGGGGCGATGGATGACAAAGACGACTATGCCACAAAGCTAAGTCCTCACGAACTGAAGTGTGTAGAGCCGTTGGTGTGATGATTTCCCGAAACCAGTACAATCCCTCTCTCTCTCTCGTTCACCCGCTCCAATCAGCATCCTCGTAGTGCGGTCCTGTAAAATCAGAAGTTTATCTGTTATTTGGCCAACCAGAAATTTGTCGGTAACAAGCTGACCGAAAGAGATCAAATTCATATGGAAACCAGGAACTAAATAAACATTTTGAAGATATAAAGAAGGTGTAAGTCGAATTGTGCCCTGTTGCGTGGATTGCACAGTCGACCCCGCAGGTAAAAGAACCGAAATTGGATCAATGGCATGTATATCCGTAAGGAGTTCAATCTGTCCGGTCATATGGTGTGTAGCACCAGTATCCAAAATCCAAGAAGCATTATCATTCTTACCACTTAGAGGCTCAGTTGTTTTAGAATTTTTGATCACTTGTTGAATGAGTTTCCATTGGTCATCGGTGATACCAACCAACCCCTGACGATCTTTTTCTGTAACAGCTGTATTGGAGAATAGAGCCGTTGAGTTAGCGTTGACAATCTGTGTCGAGTTTGCTCTTGGTGTTGTTCCACGATCACGACCCATGGGGTATTTTTGGCTCAGTTTTTATCTCCATACCATTCAGGGTAACCAACTACTCTGAAACAAGCCGCAGCCTCATGTCCTTTTCGTCCATAAACCGTGCAGTGACGAGAGACATCACGGTTCCCAGGTCGAGTTTGAAAACCATCAATTCCACTTTGTCGAGATACATCTCTAGTATAGATCGTACTCGCATTTGGTGGGTACTTTGGAAGTTGTTGTTGTGTTTGTGCAGCAAAACTCATAATCGAAGCTTCTTGGTTGACAGTAGAACGGACTGTTTCATTCTGGAGAACTGTTTGATACACACTATCCAAGTCAGGAAGAGGAGTAATAGCGCAAAGCTGAGAACGAACAACTCCATGAACAACATCATCCAAACCAACCAAAAAATCATGTATACGAAGGATCTCTGTTTCCTTTTCATGTGCAGCAGAGAGGTCGCAGGTACACTTTCCACATTCGCATTTCTTAGTGTTTAAGCATTCCGTAATTCCATCCCACAATTTGGTTAACCGTCCAAAGTATTCATCAACTGATGAACCGTTCTGTTTACAGGTAGCAAGAGAGTTACGGAGCTGTTGAAGTCGCGCCCCGCTTTTGATGGAGAAACGTTTTTTGATAATATCCCAAAGTTCCTTCGCAACTTCTCGAGTTGAGATCGAAGAACAAAGTTTGGGTTCAATAGTCTGCTTGATCCAACCAACTAGAAGATGATTATTTGCAATCCAATCTTCAAGATAAGTGGAGTCAGCAGGTGGCTTGGGTAGAGATCCGTCAAGAAAACCAAACTTTTTACGTGAACTAATGGCCATGCGGAGATTAATGGCCCATTCATCGTAGTTGTTTCCATTGAGAAGAGGGTATGAGATAATTGCTGCAGGATTATCTCCAGAAGTTAAATAATAGGGAGATATAGTTTTCCGTTTAGGTTCATCAACGGTACCCATTGATAACTAGAAATTTGCAAAGAAGCCGATAAGCGTTTTAAAGGAGATATAAGAGGCCGAGGGGCTTTATATTTCAGGAACTCTGTTATTTGCAAAGGACAAAAAAAACAGAGGAAAGAAAAACGATAGTTAGCCGAGAGGCGTTTTAGAATTTTAGGTCTTCAGATCGCTGGCTCTGATACCATGACAAATTCTGAATTGAAGAATGTTAACTTGTATTCCATGGACCATAAGCTCATATATTTATAAGATACAAAGGATCCTAAATCTTAGGAGATAAGGTAAGATTACATATTTGTATATATCCATTTAGGAAATCTAACTTATCCCAATACTTCACCTTCCGCCACAGTTTTCGTCTTCGAGGTTCCTGCATCATCCTTTTCAGTTATCCCTATATTTTAACCTCTCATGTCAGACGCACCCTGGAATTACTATGTTGCTTCCTCATCCGAGACGAAGATCTGCATTTATTAGCTCGGTGTCCACTCCTTGAAACAGACATTAATGTTTCCGTGTAGCCCATGGTAAAGCCATTTTTTTTTTTTTTTTTTGCTAAAAAAAAGCCATTTTTATTACCTAAGGGAACAAAGTTTCCTTCTCCTCCTTCAGCATTTAACTTCTTCTGCACCATTGGAGCTTGTGGAAGCACAAGGGCATGTATTTTGTTGTGCTCAACATGCCGAATGGGAGATTTTTTAATCACCGGTGCTGCATACGTCCTGCTTAGAAATTTTTTTTTTTAATAGTTTTAGTCTCTCTGTATTAGTGAGTTGTGTCAATCGCATCAAGTTATCACACAGTTCCTCAATTGGAGACTGAGTACGTCATTCAGAAGCTTTTTCACACCAGCAGTGTCACCATTCTCAATTGCTTCTCTTAGTCCCTTTTTTACAACCAAATTAGATGAGATGGAAAATATGACTATCTCATGAAAATAAGATGTAAATAGTTACCTCCTCATTGACTACATAGGTTTTTTGGGGCTTGTCTGGTCTGCGAATTTCAACAGCTTAACCACATATCAAAATTACTAAAAAGATATAGAAAAAAATCAGTTTAACAGCAACCCATGTTGATTCTTCCTTGCACTAATCAAGTAAAATCTAAAGGCAAAAATGTCACCTAGCATTGGTGCTGGAAGTGGAACCTTTACTTTTAGCTGAAGTGTCAGACTTTGGTTTGGGATCTGACTGAGATAGAGCCATAGGAGCCCGTGTAGCATGTTTCCAAAAAGGAAGGAACATATTAGATAAGAAGAGCAAGCCAACAGAGAACAACACTCCTTTACACAAAGATACGTAAGCCCAAGCTACTACTCAACTCAATACATTTGAAATTTCTATTACATGTGTGGAGCAACAGATTTTCTCCAGAGGTACCCAGATTTCTATTATCTCCAGAGGTACCCAGATTCTTGTAAACTCAAGAATTTGGAGTTTGATAGTTGCTGCAGTGGTGGAGTTTTGGTTCGTGTATGTGTGTTACACATGGAGAATGATGTGTGACACACACTTCGGAGAATAAAAAGAAAAAGTCAAGATGTGATGATATGGAATATTTCCATATGTTTGGTTGACGAAATATGCTTTAAATAAGCATTATTAGATCACAAATTGGAAGATTTGGTGATGCTAAAATATAGGAAATAAAATATTAGATAATTAAAAAAGATTATTTGATATATACCTTAGTTTTGCCTAGAATTAGGTCAGGACTTTCGACGTGATAATTCTCACAGAAACACAAAGGGGATTTTAGGTTTCAGAAAGTGAGTGATTTGTAGATGATAGGGCCTAATATTTACCACTATTGTTTCATGATATCAGACCTATTTAGAATCTATTATATGTGTTTGGAGTATATTTTAAAGTATTTTTAGGTTCATGTACGTTCTTGAGAACTTTGGTGATTATTGAACTTTTAGAGATGCAGAACTTCGAAGATGCATCAGATGTTTAGCTATGGAAATGAGACTTTGCGACGGTGGGATTGAGCTGATATTTTGATAGATGATATATCTTTGAGTTACCTTTCCAATGCCACTGGTTTGAGGTCCATTGGACGGTTAGATCTAAAGTTATGCCCGATTTACTGAAGAGTGATCTTTCTGCCTCGCGAGAGGAAGCTGTCGAGAAGATGAATGAGTGTCGATCGAAGGCACAGCCTTGGTGTCGATCAATTGTGATCCCAGAAGACAGGCCCAACTTGTTTTATGGCCGACTTAAGCCCATAAGCCATCACAAATTTCCAAAATACCCATGAATGACCTAAAACCCTATTTATATGTTTCTATGCCATTGTTTAGACACCAAGATTTATTATATCTATAGTTATAGGGTTAGGAGAGAAAGGAGAAACTCTTTCAGAGTTCTCCTGGAACTCCTTTGGTTCTTTATTTGATTTATATTTTATATTTATTCTATTCATCTATGATTTCTCTCACAAAGATCATGTTTGAGTAGATTTCTTGTTAGGTTTAGGGTTTATTAATGGTATTGATGGATTAGCCAAACAATAGAATTGCTAGGGTGATTATTAGATCTTTCAATAGAATTGTGTTTCTTGCTTGTGTTCTAGAGTAGCTAACTAGAACCCTGATCATAGGATAGTTAGACGCAAGCGAGAGCATGGTTTACTACCAGAATTAATCTTGTTGAGCTAGGTTGCTAGAAACAAACGAGAGTTAATTTAGTTAATTTAGTGAATTTATCAAATAAGGTCATAAAGCTTGACTCAAGAGACCATCGATCGACGCGGTATCATTCCCACCGATCGACGGTTATTCCGTGTCAACAAGCGAGAGCTGAGACGTCGGACTTAGTCAACAAATTAGACTCGTAGTGAGAGCTTGTCGTCTTTTACATTATATATTGAGTTTTATGATTAATACCCTTAGCTTATATCCTCTATTATTCACTAGCATTAAACCCTAGATCTAGCTATTTATTATTATTGTTTACTTACCAATCAATCAAACATCTGCTATAGTTTATTTACTGTTTATTAATCTATTTACCTAGCTTAATCGCGACTGTATTGAGTCTATTGTGTGCCCACGCTCCCTGTGGACTTGATCCATAAATACTACAATTTGACCTCTCTTGGCAAGAGTAGTTTGTAGGGTTAATTTGATAGAGTTTGCACTGAAATACATAAAAACTCTACTGTAAAATTTGACGCCGTTGCCGGAGAGAAAAGATTTGCCATCAGACTCAATTTGTTTCATTTAGTCTAGGTATTTTTCTATATTAGTTTACCTACATAAATATTTTCTTGTGTTTCAGGTACATACTAGTACCAAGACGTAATTAGGAAAGGATTTTTGGGTTCTTCAAAAAAGGAACCTGCTGATTCACGCACAATCCATAAGTCTACGAGGGCAGTCGACACCCTCCAAGCAGTAATCGCTAGCAAAGAGAAGCGAGTATCGATCGACACCAATACTTCACCTTTGATCGATACTAACATCATGACATCGATCGACACCCACACTTCACCGTAGATCGATACTACTTGTGAGAAGATAGAGAAGGTCGAAGTACTCATACTGAGAGTTGACAAGAATGGCATCTTACGAGACGAAAGAGGTTGTGCGCACAACAGTGCAAGGCAATTGATTCATGCACAGGGGACTCCAATCCCTGATGCTACTGTTGTTAATGTGAATTCTGGGATTAAACGACAAAAGTCACTTAGAGACTACAACATGCCTGAGGTTTTCTACGCCAAAAGGTCTGCGATGCGTTGTTCTGCACCACAGAGGAATGTCTTTGAGCTGAATCCTACATATTTATCTCTTGTGGGTCAGCATCCTTTTCATGGTCTTCCCCATGAATGTCCCAGTAACCACCTTGAATCATTCGATGATTTAGCGTAGACCATTAAGTGCAATGGAGTCTCTGAAGATTACTACTCTGCAAATTATTCCCATACTCTCTTGCTAGAGAAGCAGAATGTTGATTCAAGAGGTTGCCACCAGGATCTCTCACTACCTGGAATGACATCAAGAACGCCTTCCTCACCAACTTTATCTATGATACTGAAGCAAATATGAAGATCGATATGGATGCTATCCTGAGATATATGGTAGAGGAAGAAGAAGAAGATGGATATGGAGAGCTGAGCGGAGTAGAAGAAGCCGATTTAAGTGATCCGACTTCAGCGTCGATTGACACTAAGACTTCCACGTCAACCGACGTTAAGACCTCTACATCGATCGACACTAACCCTTGTTGTCGATTGACATCATTCTTGGAGCTAGAGAAATCCGTGAAGCAATTGGATGAAGTACAACATGAAGATTTGGGTCAGGACTCGGAGCAGAAGCTTAATAACGATCAGCACACTTCGAGAAGAGATCTAGAAACTTCACCAAAATCTGGCGTCGATCGACACCCACCAGAGAGCATCGATCGACAGCCACCCAACTTCATCAATCGACACCCATGGCTGGACGAACCAGGTTACATGATTGAAGCAACACCATTTGAGGAGAGAATGTACGTGTCCAATACCTCACATCTTGCTGTCCCTAAACATCAGTGCACAAAAGAAGATGATGGCTTTCACAAAAGAGTGAAGAGAATACATGGTCCTGTGAAGACTGTGGTTCCCTGCGATGTATTTAAATTTGATTCTCCTAATCCACCAGATGGAAGTGTTCATATGGATCCCTACGTTGAGGTATTTGATGATCCTCTTTATGCATTAGTTTTTTGGGGAGTATTGAAGTATGAAGGCGACGCTGACCAAGGACGCCACCATTGGAGCATCGATCAACATCAACACTAGAACGTCGATCGACACTCATCATGGATCAGAGCAGAATAATTTTGAAGTATCTCACAACCTCTTCGATGGAGGCACCACGAGATTAGATATGTCTTGGGGAAAGAAGAAGAGGAATTGGAAGAAGACGAAAAGGATGAAGGGCGGTCCTCAGTTATCATTGATTCCTCACTTCTCAGATGGTGTCAGGAAATACAGAGTGCACAACAGATGCTTCTTTCAGCCATTTGCAAAGCTTCGAGCACTTCTTATTGCTGAAATGATAGACAAAGGAGAAGAGTCTATGGAGGCTTTCACAAAAAGGGTGATGAAGCTGAAGATATCAGATACTGGGAATTTTTTTGGAGCAAGTCCCCAACCTCATCAGAACTGAATCAGAACTCCAAACGTCAAGCTAAAGACTATAACTAAGCGTTGAGTGGGAGGCAACCCACTGTTTAGTAAGTTTTAAATTGTATTTTAATTTCATTTATTACTAATTTTTTTGTTTTTGCTTTATTTCAGCTAAAAAGGATATGAGAAGATAGTCTGCACAGAGCATCGACCGACACTTGATCACTGTTGATCGACAGAGTAACCCGAGTGTCGATCGATCGCCACTTAACTGTGTCAATCGACGGTCACCATCATCAAGCAGATATATCTTTTTTTCTTGTTAAAATTTGGTCCTTGTGATTTATTTTCTTCATCAATCTCAAATTGTATAACACTGGTGATAGTATATTTTTAAGTCTGGGGGTGGTATTATTGATATTGTGTTTTATTTTTAGTAATATTTTCTATAATTTAAAAAAAGGAACATAGTAGAAACTTCCAGGTGTACCATCGATCGACGATGAATAATAAACATCGATTGACCATGGATCATGACCATCGGTCGACACCATCCATCTGCCATCGATCACAGTCTTTTACAGATTTTGGTATTGAGTTTCTCTCTTAATCTATTTACTTATGATTTGGGTGTTCCTAACCAATTCGGGACAGATTACACTCGGGACAGATTACACTGGGGACAGTGTAATTTAAGTCTGGGGGAGGTTCGCTGATGCTATTTGATTTGTTTTGAGTCATATTTACTATATATATTTTTCAAAACGTTTTATTGAGTCAAGAAGGGGACTATGATCTAGATTTATTATTGACTAACCACACTTTAACACCATTCTTAGAAGGTTGTTTGCAGAGATTACTAGAGATACCAAAGTGGATCATCATGCCACTATATCACACTAGAAAGTTTGAAGTAACCGAAGCTGATTTACAACACTAATCCTGACATTATTTGCTTGCTTTGGGATTTTGTATACACTGGATCAGATTCCTTCTATAAGTCTTGAATGTAAAAGTCTGTGTGCTTCTGATTCCCCTCTCTCTCCCCTTCAGATTAAAAAAGAATCGAACAGGATTTGGTGGCTACAACCATTAAAGCTTGTTTCATATGATCCTATGAAAAAGATAAAAGGTCAAAAAGAAGTGAACAAGATATGGTGGCTACAACCATTAGAGCTTGATTCATGGAAGCATATCCAAATATCTCAGTCAATTAAAAAAATAAAATGATATCCTCAAAAGAAGGGAGACATTGACTGAGAAGAAGTGAGAAGAGGGAGAGGAAAGGGATCAGAGAAAACTACCTGTGTCTTCAGATACTTGCAGATGTAAGAGTTCATATGTACTTTGATCGATAATCCCAAGGTAAATCCTGCACTTTATTTTATGCAAAGAAATGAATCAGTAGAGGGGCGATTCAGACTAGTATTCGCTAAGTTGTTGGTAGAATGAATTTGGTTGCTACACTAGGGTAAGGTATATAAACTTTCTTTGTGATTGACTTGATGGGATGTGGTTGCAAAAAAGTAGGGTGGCAGTTATACTTAGACATTATGTGAGTCTTCGGTTTTCAAAACCTCTTTCACAGACTTGTTTGCTTGAGGACAAGCAAAAGGTTAAGTCTGGGGGAGTTGATAGGGCCAAATATTTATCACTAATATGCCATGATATCAGCCCTATTTAAAGTCTATTATATGTGTTTGGAGTATGTTTTAGAGTATTTTCAGATTAAGGTACGTTCTGGAAAACTTTGGTGATCATGGAGCTTTTAGAGATGTAGAACTTCGCAGATACGTCAGATGTTTAGCTATGGATGGAGATCTTACCACGGTGTGATTGAGCTGATATTTTTACAGAATATAAAAGTTTGAGTTATCTTTCCAACGCCAGCGGTTTGAGGTCCATCAGAAGGTTAGATCTAAAGTTATTTCCGATTTACTGAAGAGTGTTCTTTCTGCCTCGCGAGAGAAAACTGTCGAGAAGATGAATGAGTGTCGATCAATGACACAGCCTTGGTGTCGATCAACGGTGGTCCAGAAGACAGGCCCGACTTTTTTATGGCCGACTTAATCCCAGAAATCATCACAAATTACCAAACTACCTATGGACGACCTAAAACCCTATTTATATGTTTCTATGCCATTGTTTAGGCACCAAGATTTATTCTATCTATTGTTTTAGGGTTAGGAGAGAAGGGAGGAACTCCTTCAGACTCCTCATGGAACTCCTTTGTTTCTTTATTTGATTTTTATTCTATATTTATTCTATTCATCTATGATTTCTGTGAAAAAGATTGTGTCTGAGTAGATCTCTTGTTAGGTTTATGGTTTATTAATGGTATTGATGGATTAGCCAAAAATTTAATTTCTAGGGTGATTATTAGATCTATCAATATAATTGTGTTTATTTCTTGTGTTCTAGCTAATTAGAACCCTGATCATAGGATAGTTAGGCGCAAACGACAGCATGGTCTACTACCATAATTAATCATGTTGAGCTAGGTTGCTATAAGAAAATGAGAGTTGATTTAGTTAATTTAGTGAACTTATCGAATTAGGTCATAAATCTTGACTCAAGAGACCATTGATCTATGCATGATCATTGCCATTGATTGACAGTCATTCCGTGTCAACAAGCGAGAGCTGAGACATCGGACTTAGTCAATAAATTAGACTCGCAGCGAGATCTGGTCGTCTTTTACATTATATATCGAGTTCTATGATTAATACTCTTAGCGTCTATGCTCTATTATCCACTTACCTGAAATCCTAGATCTAGCTATTTATTGTTATTGTTTACTTACCAAACAATCAAACATCTGCTATAGTTTATTTACTGCTTATTGATATATTTACCTAGCTTAATCGCGACTGTATTGAGTTTATTGTGTGCCCACGCTCACCGTGGATTTGATCCCTATATACTATAATTTGACCTCTCTTGGCAAGAGTAGTTCATAGGGTTAATCTGATAGAGTTTTCATTGAAGTACATAAAAAAAACCTCTTGTCAGTACACGCGTTCAAGAGGCGTTGGCTCACGCAAGTTGGGTAATTTAGAAATCGATCCGTGTCTAGTCGTGTTATTCGGATCAAGAAAGTATGTAAGAGTTTGTGTAAAGGATTTCTAATAAAAGAGATATGTGTTCTTAGAATTACTTTGTGCCTTGTGTTTTTGCCGAATCTCGATTCTACAATTGGTATGAGAGCAGGACACCTATACGAAGGAGGATTCTTCTAACCAATGTGAGATCCGAATAAGAGAATATGGCGATTTTGGGCACATAATATGTTGTTGCTTAATGATGTGAATTATGGGTATTGAAAAATGAGAATGAGAGCAAACTTAGGTGGAACTAATGAAGATATCTGGACAGTTGTTCAAACTGGATGGGAAGAACCATGTGTGATGCTAGAAGATGGTTTGAAGATACATAAACCAAAGACAAAGTGGACTGCAACAGAGAAAAAACTTTCAAAGTTTAATGCTAAAACATTGGATACAATCTTTAGTTTTGTAGATGGTAAGCAATTTGAGCTAATACAAGGATGTGAATCAGCTAAAGAGGCTTGGGATATATTACAAAACGCCTTTGAGTGTATTGCGAATGTTAGGAGGATAAGATTGGACTTGCTTGCATCACAGTTTGAAAACACAAGGATGACTGATGATGAGAAGATAGGAGACTCCAGTGCCAAGCTCAACTCCATAGTCAATGAAGCAGAAGTTTTAGGTAAAAATTATGAAGATGCAAAATTGCTGAAGAAATTTTGCGATGTTTACCTACTAAGTTTGCAGCACATAAAGCGGTGATAACTTTGACGATGAACACTGATGAACTGAAGTTTGCTGAGGCAGTAGGAATTTTAAAGGCTAAGGAGATGGAATTAGAATCTAAGTTGTCAAAGCATGTTCAAAACTCAAGAGTTACAGTTGAAGAAGACATTCAAAGAGCTCCAAAACTTAAAGAATCTATTCACCTCATAATTCAGAAACTTGAAAAAACCATGAATCTTTTGTATAAGATGGCTAACGACATACTGCCTAGAAAAGAAGAAAGACATAAAAGTCATGAAGTGGTGTGTTTTAATTTTTATGGTATTGGACATGTCAGAACACCGTGTCCATCATTCAAGAGAAAAGAAATCAAGTCTAATGGGTGTAATGATTATGGGCACATAAAGTCATATTGTGTGAAGACAAAGAAGATGAAGATGAAGAGAAGTTACAATGATAAAAATTCAGAAAGAAAAGAAGATGCTCTCAATTTTGTGGCTCTCCATGGAGCTGTGTAATTTGAAAAAAACATCACTAAAGGTGAATCTCGTATGTTGGGTGCATCACACACCAATTCTGATGCGTCACACAATGATACATAAAGTGATTTAAATGCAAATCTTTTTGCTGAGTATCAGATTCTCTTTGGTCAATTTGCTAAACTCATTGAATAAAATATGCAGTTGATCAAAGATAAAGCAATGTTGAAAGCACAAGTGAACATTTTAGAGCTGGAAACCAACAATAAATATGAGATTGTAGTAACAGAAGAAGAGAAAGAGTCTGATCTACATAGTCTACATAAGATAATCTCTGGGCTGGCTTACAATCTAAAGAGTATGGAGACTAATTATGATCAAACAAAACATCTATTGATTGAGGAACTCGAGAAAAGTCAGCTGCTACAAAAAGAACTCAGTGAAAACTACAAAAAGTTAAGGATGCTGAATAAAGGATCTGAAACTTTAGATCAAATATTATCAATTAGACAACCTCCAGAGGTAAACTGGGGTTTAGGATACAAGGGTGCTGCTCCAAAAGTTCAAGTCAGTCCAAGTGATGTTATCAAGTTTGTTAAAGGTACTACATCTCACCCTGATAATAGCTCAAAAGTTGAGAGAAGACTTACGTTTGCAACTGTGAAAATGGAACTTAAGGCTCTGGAAAAACTACTTCCCCCAGAGCCTGCAATAACTAGGAGGAATGCTTGTTTGTTTTGTTGGAATCATGGTCATAAGATTGCTTTCTGTTATTCTCGGAAAAACCAGATTGAAAGAGCTTGGAAGATGAACCTTTGTTATGTGGAACCTATAAGGTATGGACATGTATGGATAGCTAAGAAGGATTTCTTTCCTAAGTTTATGAAATGTGTGTCACACAAGCATACCAATATGTCATACACTCAGATGGAAAATCAATATGCTGAAACTGAAGAACCAGTTCGATGGGCTTCTACTAGAAGGCATTGAGAGTTTTGATGTTCCAACGAGTATCATGAAGTTTTTCACAGAGTTTTTCACTGGGGAGATGAACTTGATTCAAGGGGAATTCAAGATAAATACTTTGAAGAAGTGCATGATGCATATTGTGCTTAGAGGTTAGTGATCTTGAGTTGTAAAACTCAGTGAAAAAGGGGGAGAATGTAAGATCAAGAATTTGGAGCTTGATAGGTTGCTGCAGTAGTGGAATTTTGGTTCGTGTATGTGTGTTACACATGAAGAATGATGTGTGACACACACTTCGGAGAATAAAAAGGAAACGTCAAGATGTGATAATGTGAAATATTTCCATATGTTTGGTTGACGAAGTATGCTTTAAATAAGAATTATAAGATTACAAATTGGAAGGTTTGGTGATGCTAAAATATAGGAAATAATATATTAGATAATAAGAAAAGATTATTTGATATATACCTTGGTTTTTCTTAGAATTAGATTATGACTTTCGATAGTGATAATTCTCACAAAAACACAAAGAGAATTTTCGGGTTTCGGAAAGTGAGTGATTTGTAGACGTGATCAACAGGCGCTGGCTCACGCAAGTTGGGTATATTAGAAATCAATCTGTGTCGAGTCGTGTAATTCGGATCAAGCAAGTCTGTAAGAGATTGTGTAAATGATTTCTAATAAAAGAGATACGTGTTCTTGGAATTACTTTGTGTCTTGTGTTTTCGCTGAATCTCGATTCTACAATTTTCTACTATATCCACGTCCAGCTTGGAATTCAAAAATTTGCCTCTTTCTCCATATATCGTTTTTGAAATAGTAGGTTGATCATACAATCTTAGACAGGAATGTTGTGTCACTGTCTCTTTGGATAAATCTGTAATTGGTAGAAGCATCTTGTCGTGTCCTGTTGCTGCAACTCTCATAACGGCCTCTGCTGCTCCAAAGGTATTAGCCAAACGCGCAACGATGGTACTTGCTGTGTCCTGTGATATTTTCCACTCTAGTGGATCCAATGGAACCCTTTGAGAAAAATAAGTTATAGAATAAGTTAAAAATCACATGGTTGAAAGAACCAAAAGTCTTTCGAGTACAGAAGATCATGGCATCGTAAGAACAACGACTCATACATCAGTCACAGATAACCATCACAAAACCAATCGAAAGCAAAACAAAAAAGGAAGATGCCTAATTGCCTATATCAGTGTTCATTATAAAGTCGAAACTTTGTGGTGAGAGGGCAAACTTACGAGACATTGAGTTGGCGGAAAAGGAGACCGAGAATGGCGAGTGAGCATAAGAGAACGATGAGTACATCGGCGAGTAGAGAGAGAATAGTCGCGTTGCAATAAGCGCAATGGTAACTTATGTTTGATGCTATTCTTTTGTTATGTTCGACAAGAGGCTTATGTTGTAACTTAGGTAAAGTAGTATTGCTACCAGTCTGGCGTCTTGTTCGCGTGACATGTGCTTATGTTGTAATAAAGCGCATCTTCACCGAGAAAAGTCCCTCCGACTCTGGCTTTATGAATGTAAGCTCTTGAAAGCCCAGACGCTGGCTTTATGAATGTCAGCTCCTCGAAAGCCCGAATGCTCAGCGCCACATCAATTTCAGCCGCCATCACCACTAACGCGACTGCGATCCGAAAGGAGCCGTTTAAGAATTGGCTGATGGCGACATCCCGACGAAAGACGTATGATTTTATTAGTCGGGAATGGGGAACCAGAGTTTCGTTTCCCACTGGAAATACTAATCGTAGACGCATTGGTATCCGATCGACGGGGACCAATGCCTTTGAGTATACGTCGGGATGAGGAAAGTCACGCCCACCACGTTACGCTCCTTCAGCAGCCTCTTCATGCTACCTGGGGTAGACCTCGTTTCCCCCACATTCTTCCACGGCTGTCCTTCTACATCCGAATGACGCAGAAGCTCGACAGATATAGCTGGGAGTTCATCGAAAATCCCGCCGGGGTAGTAGCAGATCGGGACGAAATCTGGCCGAGCAGGGAATTCACCAGGGTCCTCAAGAGTATCAATCGCGGAATGCAGGTCGTCTTCACCTCTGAACAACCTCATCGGATCGGAAGCTAATATTCGCTGCGACAGATCCATGTTGGTCGTATCCATCATCGCTTCGCGATGAATTAAGTTGGATTCATCGAAGAGATCCACGCCGACTAACGCCCCCTGACAGATCTCGATGCAGCGGCCACTGCTTTCTCTTTCTGTTCTCGGGATAACCTTTTTCTCGAAGCCATGATTTTCTCTGATAAATGGAACTATCGAATTTCTAAGATGACAATTTAGAGAGAGAGAGAGAGAGAGAAGTAGAGAGAGAGGGAGACAAAAGGTACCTGAGAGCGTAGAGAAGAATTATGATAATGAGTAGGGGTCGGCCATTTATAAGGAGGAGGGGGCGCGTTTTCAAGAAGGCCATTATTAGGTCTAAAAGGGCCTAAGTGGGCCTCGAAACCGCCTACACCTAGACCGTTGCGCTTCTCGGTACAACCAATGAAAACCAGAGGTCGGTTTGACCTTAACCCGTTCCTAAGCGGGAGCGCGACAAAACCTCCCCAAAAGTCAACGACTCGAGAGACTGCCTGGTCCAATCAATTTTAATTCGAGAAACGACTAAAGGAGACAGCGAACAGAGTCCATGGACTAATACACGGCCGAAGTCATCAGTGCCAGCGAAAAAATGCGCCCAAAGCGACAAATCGGTTATCCTATGTACCCAGTACGCAAATTCACTGAAACCAGCTACGCCGCTCACAAATGAACTGGGGGGGACTTACTGTAGGAGGTGGGTTATCCCACCAAAGGGCTCATCGAATAACCGATCCGGCCCACTAAAGTTCACCAGTCGGTGGGGCTAACCAAGGCCGAGCAAAAGTATTGGCTCGGCTAGAGGACGTTTTAGGTCGCCAAGAAGACCGCTCTAAGCCGGCTAACGGAAGGCGACCAGAAGTAGACAAATGCAAAGATCCTTTCGTCGGCCCGATAAACCGGCCCCTAAAAGAAGGGTCCCATTAAGAAGAACTGACCTAGGTGATGCACCCCATGACGTGGAACCAGCCCAGCATGGTGGTTAGGACGATCAGATCAGTTCAACCGAGGTTCACCCGTCCAACCGTACCCGATCAACGGACCGAGCCGTGTACATAATCGACCCACGTGCATCCGGAAATGACCTAAGACTGGAACCAAGACCTGATGACCAAACTGGCCATCCCTCAGCCATTATGTCTCGACCCATTCGACAATCTAAGACCAACAGTCGAGCCATAACTCAAGATCAACGAGAAGAACCTGATTCATGACACAGCACTTCACTTCTGGCCCGTTTAGTGAGTACCGCATGCCCCGATGGTCATGAACATGACCTTTCCTACCAGATTGATGATTTCATGATGATCGATGGTTCTAAACTCTTTAAAGCAAGGATACTTAAGCTCTCTGAAGATTTGGGTCGACTAATGTTGCCATCACTTCATGAAAGTTCATTGATCACCCACGCGGACAGCCCACGGTGCGTGGGTGATGTGAGTATTTAGATTTGTGATGTGAGTATAGGTTTTTAGGTTTAAAGATTATGGTTTAGTGTATAATATTTGGGTTATAGATTTAAGATTTGAGATTAATTATTAAAGTATTTGTATTAAGTTTAAATTTAAGATTTGAGGTTAAATTTAAGTTTTGATGTTAAATTTTTTATCTATTATATTAATTTAGAGTTCTATTTTTATTTACTTACAAATAGTCTACGTTGAACTTTTACATTTAACTAGCTTACCTATTATTTATACTTATAAATAACTTAATTATTATTAAATATATACAGTAGCCTAAAATTAATGAACTAAATAAATAATCTATTTTTTAAAAAAATAATCAATTCAATTTATACTAACAAACAATAAATTTAAGTAATAATTAATTATATTTTCGTTCTAATTTGTATCACATCCTAAGCCTCATTTTGGTAAACTTGTAAGTATAGATCGGATTTGGATATAACCCATTGGTTTTATTTCTAATTTGTATCACATCCTAAAACCCATAAAGTAACCATATATCGTTTGGATTAAGGTTATACTGATTCAGTTCGGATATATCTAAAGTTAAATCCAAAATGCAAAACATAAGAAGAAATATGTATTTCTATATAATTAAATATTTAAAGTACTTATTTAAAATTTAAGTACATATTTTTAGACATCATTTCAAAATAAATATAGAATGGTTATTTGATGTACATATTTATATTTTTGATTATTTAGGTATTCAGATCAGGTTTTCGGATTTTTCTTGGATTTTTCAGTTTTTGTTATTCATTCGTGTTTGGGTAATAACACTTCGGGTTTGAATATGTTTTATACAACCTTACAAGCCTTATTCTGATACTTTTTACATTTGGACCGGATATGGATCGGAGTTTTTGGTTTCGGTTTGTTTGGACTTTGGGTTACAACTTTTATGCCCAAACATACTTCAAATAAATAAATGTGATTATATAAAAAAAATATCAAAACATTATTCGCTCTTTTAGCGCAAGTTAAAATCTAATTTAAGTTTTAAAATGGAGTTTTTATTTATGATATAGGGTTTTAAGAATGGTGTTTAGGGTTTAGATTAAGATTTATTATGTGAAAATTTTAGTGTTTCATGGTTTATATTTAAAATTTAGGGTTTAAACATGTTTAGGTTTTAGGGTATCATATTTAGGTTTAGGATAATATTTATCGATTGTTTTCCTACTGATTTTTGACTGATTTTGCGACTGATATATTCTGTCATTAATACTCGGTATACCATCATAAAAATGACATTCACATGTTTTATACCGCTTTTTAACGATTATAATGTGACTGTGAAGCCCCAAAATAATTCAATCGGTAATCAGTCGTTAATTTAGCGATTGATTATTGATTGCTATTTACCGACTACATATTAGTCGTACTTTAGTTGCTAATTTACGACTAACAGATGACTGTTTTCTGTGGTCGTTATTTAATGACTATTTCGCTACTGAAATTTATGGGTCGCAAATCAGTCGCTAATTATTTGGTAAACAGTCGGTAAATTTAGCGACTGTAACATCAGTCGCAAAATCCGTGTTTTTTTTTGTTGTGTGTAAGAGGGAAATTCGAGACTGGGAGGGAGAACCAAAAATGTTGAAATTGTCTAAGTACTTAGCCGAGAAAATGAAATAATGTTTCCGCCTAAACTATACATAGCGTTTCAACATTACAAAAGATATATAATATACGCTTATTTTAAAAAGCGTTACAAAGCTAAGAATCCGAAAATAAAACATAGTGTACATATTATAAAACATTACCGTAAAGTAAGGTTATGTCATAGATAACAATCACGTACAAAACACTATTTTCTTATGTTATCTTTACTCACTTTTCTTGTAGTGTGAAAAATGAAGATGTAAAATTTTAATTTTGTGTTTAAATTTTAGGATTTAGCATTTAGAATATAAATTTTATGTTTTTGATTTTATGTTTGAAAGTTTAGGATCTAAATTTGTGGTTACTGTTTAGGGTTTTGTTTAGAATATAAAGTTTATGTTTTTGAGTTTATGTTTAAGATTTATGATTTTAGTATGAAAATATTAGAATTATGTTTTGATTTGGAGTTTAGAATTAAAATTTAGTGTTTAGATATTGGAGTATGGGATTTAGAGTGAAATTTGAGAATAAAATTTGAGTTTTGGATTTGCAGTTTATGTGTAAGACTTGGTGTTTAGTTAATGTCCTCAAATCAATTTGACCTTAATTATACTAATAAACTAACATGAGATTGAAATTAACCTTGAAATTTATACAACTCTTGACTAATAAGATTGAATTTAAATCCAATTTGTTATACTCTATATCATTGATTAGGTTTGGAAAATGAGACTTTTTTAGTAATGAAATATTTGTGGAAAATTGAAGTAAACTATTTATCTGATATAAAATCGGGCGTAGCTTTTGGAGTATGACAAAACTATGTGTCAAAACATATGAAATTTGCCCTCTATATGCCTATATATCTAATACTTAGACACATGCATACAATTTTTTTTGGATTTAAATATTTTGGAAGTACATTGTAACTTTGTAAGTAAACAGGAAACTTAAATGAAACAGAACTATCAACACAGAACATTAGAAGAACCTATATTATTGACGTGATGACACTATAACCATATTTTTGACAGTGTCTCATCTTCCACATATATTGTAGAACCAAGAAACCGGCTGAAATCTAGGATAAATTACTAGTGGACCTTGTTTTAAGTCAGAGCTGGCTCTTGGCAAGTGCAAGAAATGCACTTGCACTAGGTCCAATGTTCTTTTGTAAATTTGTGATTATAACTTCCAGCATTTTTCCAAAAAAAAAAATAGGATCCATTTTGTAAAATTATTTATGTGTTCTTCTAAAAATTGAACATGCATGGGGTCAAAATTAACAATGGAGTGCCCACGGGAAGTCCACTAAAACATGAAACATTCAGAGACACATGGTTTGAAGAGAAGCAGCACATTTAGTTACATATAGACACTCAAGCTTTACTCACTTCTCTATCATTCATATTTCATAGTTATCTAATTGTAAATTAATTTCAGTCGAATAACTTGTTGTAAAATCGATGAAAAACGAGATAAACTTTAGACAACTAAATTAAAGCAAATATCTTTGGTCTTTGTTATGAACCAGACGGTTCGGGAATGCACATAAGTGGGCTTATCTACTTGGTCTACACTTAGCCCAATCATCCCATATGCATCACGGATGGGCCAGCCCATTTACCATTTAGTCCAACCGACTTTAGGCCTTGTAAACTTGTCCCACATCGCCTATAAGGTGTGGGCAAGTCGGCCATCTACTAATATATATATGTATCCCTTTTGTACTTATTTGATATACAAGAAAGAAATAAGACAAAGTCATTAGACACTTATCTAAACCCTAGTCGCCTACTTCTCTCTCTCTCTATCCTAGTTCTTGTCGACTTAAACCTCTAGAAGACACGAGATTCACAACACGTTATCAGCACGATTCTGCTCTAAACCCAACCATCTCGAGTCCTAGATCGAAGCTCAACAAGCCGGCACACCTCAACACCATCCGAAACCCTAATCGGCGATCCTCTCTACCTCTCTTAGTTTTTGATCGATTGTTTCATAGATCTAAGAACTAATCTTTTGTATCTTGTCTTTGGTTGATTGTTTAAGGTTCCCAAAAGGAAACCCAAGGAGAAAATCGATCAAGGATTAAGGTATGTCATCTAACCTATCTTGAGGTTCATCGATTTTGTTTAGAATTGTTGTTAAGGTTGCTTCGGTTTGGTTTTTGATTTTCGCCATTGATAAGAACCTTTAGGTTGCTAGATTCATTGTTAGGCGGCTAGAAATCGAAAATACCAAAGTCCTAATAGAAAAGAAAAACCTAGATCAATCCAATTTAGGAAAACCTAACCTAAAAGAAAAACCCTAATCCAAAAAGGAAAACCTAAATCAATCCGATTTAGGAAACCTAATCTGAAAAGGAAAACCTAATTATAAAAGGAAAACCTAATCAGAAAAGGAAACTTTCCTAAATTAGAAACTTACCTAAAACTTACCCAAACTTACCAAATTAGAAACTTACCCAAAATGGAAACTTCCCTAAAAAGGAAATTTTCTTGAAATGAAAACTTCCCTAAAAAGGAAACTTTCCTAAAATGGAAACTTACCTAAAATACCTAAACTTACCTAAAACCCAAACTTTCCTAAAAAAGGAAACTTTTTTGAAAAGGAAACTTGCCTGAAAAGAAAACTTTCCTAAAAAGGAAACTCATATAAAATGGAAACTTTCCAAATTTCTAGAATTTTAAGATCTAAATCTTAAACCCCTAGATTAGTTAAAGAAAGTTTGTTTTTATGCTTTGGTCGATGATACTAGACCTATTGGTCGATGATGTTAGACCCACTGGTGAATGATGCTAGACCTATGGTCGAGGATGCTAGACCATGAACCGCGAATGGTCAGTGGTACGTACCGTGCAGTATGGACGGGTCACGAACGGGGATGAAAGACAGGCACAACCAGTCACGTACCATAAGGTACGAACCCGCGGTAACCCATGCGAACTATGACCCGCGATTAAAACATGAACCGCGGATGGTACATACCATGCGGTACGGGCGGACCACGAACGCGGATGATAGACAGTAAGTACCATGCGATACGACCGATCACGTACCATTCAGTACGAACCACGAACCGCGGTCATACCACGACCACAGACGGTCTATCACCCGCACCATGCAGATAGACCAAGGTCCATATAGGTCGATGATGCCTACCCCCAGGTACGGTTAGACCATTGATCCGCAACGATCAATGATGCGTACCCAGTACGTCTAGATCGCGGATGGTCAATGGCCCGTACCAGTACGTACGGATAGACCACAAACCACATAGGTCGATGAAGCGTACCACGACGTACAGCCAGACCGTGTGCTTGTCCAATCGGTTTTCAAACTGATTTTCATTACGATTTTAAATGGACAAGAGATGTGGTATGATAAGTCCTAAGCAATCTGAATCTCATTTTCAGATGCCAAACATCACAAACTTGGACTTTGCACCCCTCAATGTGAAAGGTGACAATTACCTGCAATGGGCATTAGACATTGAGATATCTCTTGGAGCCGAAGGCCTAGAGCATTGCATCATTAAAGATAGCAATGCCAGCAAGAGATAAAACTCAAAAGCCCTGATGCACATCTGACATCACATAGAGGAAAGCTTGAAAGCTCAATACCTCACAGTGAATGATCCATATGAGCTATGGAAAGAATTCAAGATGAGATATGATCATCAGAGGACCCTTGTTCATCCAGCGGCCACCTATGAGTGGATACACCTTAGGATTCAGGACTTCAAGTCCGTGAACGAGTACAACTCAGCCTTGTTCAGAATAGTCTCACAACTGAGGCTATGTGGCGAGATTGTAACTGATATGCAGCTCCTAGAAAAGACATTCCAGACAATGTCTTCAAGCAACATGTTGCTCCAGCAGCAGTATAGACAAAAAGGTTTCAAAACCTATAGTGAAATCATTCACTGTCTATTGCTTGCTGAACAAAACAACGAGCTGCTCTTGAGGAACAGTGAGCTTAGACCCCCAGGTACTAAGCCTATCCCAGAGGCACATCATGCCCAGCTTAAGGATGATACAGAGGCAAACCATGTTCATTATGACCAAAAGGGTCGCAATTCCTCATATGGTCGAGGACGCGGCCGCGGAAGTCAAACGCGAGGACGTGGACGTGGTAGCCATAATAAATGGTGTCCTACCCCTTATGATCGTCCAAACCATTCCAATCATGGACATGATAAAAGCAAAGGCACTGGGATATCTTCAAGGATTCAGAATCCTAGGACCTCACCTTGCCACAGATGCGGGATGTCAAACCATTGGGCAAAGAATTGCCGAACCCCTAAGCATCTGGTCGATCTCTATCAAGAGAGTCTAAAAGGCAAGAATCCAGAAGCTCATATGATGTATCAGGATGATGAGGGCGACTTTGATCACGACAAAGAAGATCCTACAGATCTCGAAACTGATCATAGCAAAGACGATCCTACGGATCATGAAACTTCAGACATGTTGAAGTAATAACCAAGTGATGTTTTGGTGTTTAGGCTTTTATATTTCTAAGTTTTTTTTATTTTATTTTATAAAGTGATTGATTAAATAACATAAGGATAGTCAATATTATAAGACCACAAAGTAACAAAAGGCATTCACCCAAATGAAAGATCCATTGAGTTATATACCTCAGTATAAATGGTTTCCACATTAAACCAATGGGCAAAGGAAACATCAGTTCCTTTCAGATTATAAGCCTTATAAGAAAGTGGTCAATGACTATACCTATATACTCTGATCTATACTAAGGATCAGTATGATACGAGCCAAAGAGCCATGGTAACCAGATTGGTATACCACACGAAATTACACTTAATGGCATGACCGGATTAGCCATTCGAGTCCAAACTTGATGCAAAGAAAGAAAAGGCACAAAGAGTTATCCCATAAAATCTCACGTTGTGTAACATGTACACAAGGGAAACTCATTAGGCTTTATTGTCCTAAGCATCACGAAATTATAAGTATGTTCATGAGGGGGAGTGAGGACAAATCCCGTGGTCCATAAACACACTAAAATTTCGTGCACCATGGTTTACAACCATGCTATAAGTGGCTTAGAGTTTTAAATCTCTCGGTGGTACATCATCCACGTCAAGCCTAATGCTTAAGGACATCATGAATATACATGTGCAAAGATGATATGCATCAGGCCATATAAGTGAGCATAGATATTCTCATCTCATGTCAAGGGTCATAAACCAGACATATACCATCTTAAGGAAATCTGAATATTCCACCACAGACATATGTGCTACTTAAGATGGAACTTCTGCAGAGGATTGAGGATGAGAATATATGTTGGATGGGAGTACGACTTTCTCCCACGAATTATAAGGAACTTTGAGCCAAATATGGGTGATCAGATTAAGTGGCCAGGTTCACGGATTGCATCAGTAATCCGACCATCCAACATTGAAGGAGAAAGTTATAAGCTGGTAAAGAGAATGGTATCAGCCATAAATAGAATGGTATCAACCATCATTGTCTTGGCAAGATCCTCGGACAAGCAAAGATAAGACGTCCAAATGATATAAAAGCTAGTAACACTAGATGCCAGACACATTGACCCTAAAGTAATACCAGCTTGCACCAAATGAATTGTTGTCTTAGAAGAGACACAATCAAGTTGCTACAGAGTCTATACAAGATAGACCAATATGTTCCATAATATAAAGGAACCTCGGAAGGAAATGAAATGGTGCATAGAATTTCCCAAGGTCATTAAAGGAAATCATTCCCAGACATAGAAAATGGTCGACCACAATATAAGATACCATCTAATGGAATTTGGGACGCCAAAATCCATGCTACTTAAGGTGATTTGGGACGCCAAACACCAACGTATTAAAGGTCATAAGATTGCAATCTACTATGTCATGTCTGGAACACAATGGAACGCATAAAAGGGTATCGATACCAATGATATAAGAATGCGCATACAAAGTAGCACTTGAATATAAAACGAGGATCACCAACCCACATGAGAGTACTCATACTCATAAGAAACATGGGGTTTATAGGTTTACAGAACCTATTGAAAAGAGATGGACGTATTGGCCATAGAACGCCATCAAACCAGTGAATGGGGTCGTGTGAGTAAAAGAAAACCGTGAGATAAAAGGGCATGGTCACGTGGTCTAAGACGTGCATGTTCCTATTTACAGCATTTGAACATAGCTGATTACACAAGGTTACTCACAGAGACCAAGGAACAACATATATAAGATATGTGGTGGATGCTACTACAATCCAAAATGAAAATGTCTGGAAAGAAATGATGATGTAGTAAGTAATATCTTGATCACTGGATAAAGGTAATAAAGGTACCATAAAGATGAGAAAAAAAAATCTCAAAGAACGGCTTTGTTCCTTAGCCATCTAAGAACTGATACAGCTGCAGCTGCATATGATATTATCAATCAAATGATAATCAATGAATGAGTTCTATAAGAACCATCATAATCAGTTCATATATTCATTACATGAATAAAATTCCTTGTGTTCACAAACCAACTTGAAAGAAAGTTGATTGATTCCAAAACGATACAAGTTATCGATTTGATTCTTAGACAAGTTATGGTTATAATATTTGGATCTTCAGATCCTGGTCTATATGGTTTATGGTTGTTCATAAACTAAGAACATATTGAAAGAAATATGAAACGGTCATAAAGAATGATTCCATCCACATCGACCATAGCAGTCTATAAAAACTGCGGTCGAGACCATCGATATAAGGATCGCTGAACATACAGACATGATCGATGGGTTAAGTTATACAGCCATGGTCAAGGGACCTAAGTCAAACTAAACGTTCGTATAAAGACCAGTAAGGTCGAAGGCTGAGTGGAATCACTTTATTCCGACCATGATGGCCATAATGGCCGCGGTCGAGAAACATAATTATCATGTCGACCAAACGGTCGACCATATGGCTGAAATGAAACTTATCCGAGGTACCTGCGAGCCAACCTAATTATGGCCAAGGAAACCTCATGAACAACCATATGATCAAGGTATTAAGATCAGAGAAACCAAAGTGGTTGATCATACGACCATATATGTGCATACGAGCAAAGGCCCATCCGACCTAATAAGGTTATGGTCGATAGCACGGTCGATACATTGGTTAGACCATAAAGGTCGATATAATTACAATCGACCACATGACCATATAAAACACATAATGGTCAAGAAATGAATCTATATGGTCGTGGTTAAGAAAGAGGTCATGAAACATAAGACCTAACCACGAGTGGCCTGATCATGAGCCATAGAAACCATATAAGCTAACCATTGATAAAATGGATGACAAGATCTATATCAAATGGATATATTGATCATAACCATAGTCCATCAGCATGCATACATCTATGCAATATAGCTGATGATGAAGAAAGGTAATGGTAGTGGTAAACTTATACTTCGTTATTTATTTACATGGAACGAAAGGTTTAAAGTTTGCTTACACTAACCATACTAACCAACCCAAAGAAGGGAAAATTGGTTTTGCAGATGCAAATTTTGTATGATCATAAACATGTTATGAATTTACTCATGGAGGAATTACAACCTCATGAAGGTCATTGAAACAAGCCAAGGCTGCAAGTGACTTCATCAACCATCCTTTATGAAGACAATGCAGCCTGCATAGCCCAACTCAAGGATGGATACATCAAGGGTGACAAAACGAAGCATGTTCTCCCCAAGTTCTTCTTCACCCATGATCTACAGAAAGAAGGCGAGGTCAAGGTACTCCAGGTCCGATCCAGTGAGAATTCTACCGACCTCTTCACCAAGGCATTACCAACTTGCACGCTCAAGAAGCTCATGTTTCCAGATTGGTATGCGATCATTGAAGAGCCTTCAGTGATGTTCACTTTAGGGGGAGTAATGCGGCTGTACTCTTTTTCCTATCTATGTCTTCCCTTTTTACCACATTGGGTTTTGGGTTTACCATAGAAAGGTTTTAACGAGGCAGTATACCAAACGCATTGCAAACTCTAGACGGTTATGGCATTCATGGGGAGTGTTATGAACCAGACGGTTCGAGAATGCACATAAGTGGGCTTATCTACTTGGTCTACACTTAGACCAATCGGCCCATATGCATCACGGATGGGCCAGCCCATTTACCATTTAGTCCAACCGACTTTAGGCCTTGTAAACTTGTCCCACATCGCCTATAAGGTGTGGGCAAGTCGGCCATCTACTCATATATATATGTATCCCCTTTGTACTTATTTGATATACAAGAAATCAATAAGACAAAGTCATTAGACACTTATCTAAACCCTAGTCGCCTACTTCTCTCTCTCTCTATCCTAGTTCTTGTCGAGTTAAACCTCTAGAAGACACGAGATTCACAACAGTCTTCTATTTTTTTTTTGTTTTGTAGAATGATTTTGGATGACTTGATTTATGCTGACACTTGGTCCTAACTGGTGTAATCGTAGCGGTTGTGTGCGTTTGCAGTTGCGGGTGATTACGGTTTTAAATGTTATTAAGAGATTTGGACCATTGCTACAAAAATTAAAATTTTTGCGTTTGTATGATATTTATGACTGGTTAACTACTAACTGCATCAATTAAAAAGTAATTAAAAATATTTATATTTTTTATAATTATAAAATATCAAAAATCATATTATTATAATAAATATAAAACTATATTAATAAAATTATACTATTAGTTTTTTTAAATTATAGGAAAGTTTTTTGTTTATATTTTTATAATATAAATTAAAATTATATATATATATTTGTATTTATATTATTTCAATTTAAAATTTTAATTGAATATTTAATTTTATATTTATATAATTTTTTGAAAAAAAGATTCACCCTCTCTCAACCGCAAACGCTAACTGGAAGCAACTTTTGAATTTTATATGTTTATAGTGGTTTGAAGCGATTTATTGTGTTTTTCTAATTGTTGCAAAACGCCAACAACTGCTACTAACTGCAAAAGCTGAGTTTGCCGGTGATAGCGGAAAACCAAGTCATGGCCTTAATCGTTTTAGCATATCCGAATATGCTAGCAAAATCTTTAAATAACTATAGCTGTTACAAAAACATATATATATATATATATATATATATATAGATATATATATAGATAAACACAATACTCTAAAAACATTTAAACACAGACTTAAGTTTCTCGTAGAAACAAATTGAGTTTATACACGATTTGAGGAGATAAAATAGGTATCTCTTACCAATAAATTTATGTTGAAACATTGATCAGTTTCTTTTGCCAACAAATTCATATTAAGAACATTTGTAATGTCCCTCGACTCGTACAAATTGATTTTTTTCTGATGAAAAATATATCCTAAAAAGGAATTGGATTGAATAGTAGGGAGTGGATATGATCAACGGTCTTTGATTTTTCGGGACAGCCGTGGCCATCACCGTACTGGTACATATATTGAACCACGCGGTTGAGATTTGCTGCAGCAGCCACAAAAGCAAGGGGAAGAGAAGAAGTATGTGCCGTGTTGAAATCGGCGTTTAGGCCGTGCCACGAGTCGTTGATCATACTTTGCATCTGTTCACGTGCCTCTTCTTCACTGGCTCTTGTCTCGTACATGTAGCATTGGACTGACTTTGGTGAATCTCCTCTTGCCATCTCTTCCTGAAAATCATTAAAATTGTTTTGTGCTTTTATTCAGCGATTTAACTGTGAAAATGAAGCAATAAACAAGACAAGAGGATGTAGAGGTTCGGATGGTTGAAGAAGTGTGTTGTTCGTACAACACTTGGAATTCAAGTCTGTCCGTACAAGACTTGGAACTCAAGCTATATCTGTGACCTAGACTACCTTAGAAGACAAGAAGATGAAATAAACTCGCCTGGACTGAACTGGGAAAAAGATGGATCCGTTGGAAGTAAAGACAAGGGACATTAATTCGAGCATCCTCAATGAGGATATTGCAGGGAGTTTCTCAAAGACTAGAATAAAAGTAATGAAAATGCATGAGAAAGAACGAGAAAGATTTCTCAAGTGAAAGACTCTAAAGCAAAGTTGAGAAACTCTTGTAACATATGTTTTTTTCTTTTCTTAAACACTCTTTATAACTTCAAATTTAATTATTTAAGTAACCTAAACTACAATATTGATATTTATATTGGTAAGATACCCACATGGGCACTAATGATGTTTTTAGTTGTGAAGTTACAGATTTTGTTCTCCACGGTTTTTTAAATATGTTAGACATTTTTTTCTTGGGTTTCGTTTTAAATGATTAAGAATAAGTGGAAGCTTTTGGAGATCATATCAAATTAATTGATAATTGAATACAAAATGTCTTTTTATGGGGAAAATAATATGATTCTTGATGGTCGATATGCAACTAACTAATTTTTGCAAAACAATGATTCTTGGATCCGTCTAACGTTTTAGGGTCTAGAAGAATTGAAATAGTTTTAATCAATGAGATATACCAAAAAATTATGAAAAACTAATAAACTACTAATGTATACCGTTGAGTTGGCGAGATCATTGGCGAGACGAAGAATGGTGGCGGAGCTCCGGACGACAGAGTGGTGGTTTTTGGAAATAACGGTTAGAGTTTGGTCGGAAATGTGGTCAGAAAGGACGGAGAAAAGGTGGAGCAATATCGTTGGGCCAGAACTCGAGATCAAACCATTTTGCATATATTCTTGGAAACTTGGTTTGTATCCGGTATTGTACCACTTCGCTTCGATTAGGAACGTCTTAAATAAATCCGTCCACTAGTTAAAAAAATCAGCATAACATCATGTTCTCATTAATGACCCATAAAATAAATTTATAGAAAACTTACAACTTGTTTGAGGTATGGAATGACGTTAAATCCTTTGTCTCTGAGAACATCATAACCAATTTGGTTGATCTCATTGTACAGACAAAGAAAATACATTTTCATGTATTCAGGAAGTTTTTCGACATGGTTCACATCCCATCTGATAAAAAGAAGCAAATATTTATACGGATTATAAAATTGATATCATGCTTAACAAAATTTCAGAAGAAGTATATATTTTTTGATTTTCTTATATTTTTTTGAATAAATATATTCATGTTTCAGTTAACAATCCAATGCACTTACTTTTCGACTACATCTGTAAAAGTCTCAAGCTCCTCTAATGTACCATAGATATCGTAGATGTCATCGATGGTCGTAATTAACATAAATATTTTGGTGAGTATCTTGCGGTAGTATGAATGTTCTGGCTCGTAAAAAATTCCAATGCTCCCAAAATAACTCTCTGTAATTCGGTTTCTCACAAAATCAAGTTGTTTCATAAGCCCAGTGCGGTTCCACCAGCTACATTAAAGTTGTGACAAGAACCCGATTAATTATTAACTCATATAAAGTATATATTAGGTAAATTTCACTTTTACATTCTATTTGGTTCTATTATTCATGTTTACCTTTTCTAATTGAATATTTTCAAAAATACCTATGTATAAGATCCATTAAAGAGACAAAAGATATTTATGGACTTGATTTATAAATCTAAATAATTATTCAAATAAAAAAAATAAAAACATATATATTTTTTAAGTTTTCAAATTATACATTTAGAAATTCAAAAATTTGATAAAAAAATTTTGATTTTTTTTTTGATTTTTTTTTCAAATTTTCTTTTTAAAATTCAAAAATGCTTTTTAAAACTATTTTTCAAATTTAAATTTTAATTTTAAGTATTTATTTATATTTTTATTAAAATTCTAAACTATACCATCCAAAACTCTACTCCTCAAATCTAAACACTAAGTTTAGATTAGTTAATCATAGGGTTATAAATGTCTGTTTATATCTTTAAAACCAAAAATAAATATGATTAAGGTAAAGATGAAAAAATGTATTAAAAAATTGCTAGTTTGACAATTTTTCGTATATATTTCACTTTGAGAGATATGAAGCCTGAGTTTAAAATTACTTGATATATTACCTAGACATTAATTTAAGCTCTTCTTGATAATTAGCTTGCACCATGTTGAAATCAAGTGCTGCCAACTCTAGCAAGAGAGGATCCATGTCATGCCTGCTTCCGTACACATCCATGTACCATCTTGCTTCTAATCTCTTCATGCTCCAATGGTACGGTTTTTCTAGTACTCGTTTCACCATCTCTAATATATAAGCTTCATCATCATTTCTACAAATAGTTTTGCTATTTTCTGCAACAAACTCGCATAATAACTCATATGCATAGGTTCTAGCCTCCTTCAGTTTAAACTCCGAATCCATTGAAAAATAAGAAGCTTCGTATAAAGATAGTAAACCCTTAATATTTGTGCGTAAAGTTTTTCTAAATACTCCATTCTCACTTTGAAAAACATCGAAATCATCTGCAAAATGAAATTGGAATACTCATTATATTGGATATAAATCTGAAATACTCAACCTTTTAACTACCGTGGTATATTGAAATGTTACTTGATTTGTCACATAACTGTTTTAGAAGTTTTTAAATTATAGTGAGGTAATATGTAATAACCTTGCGACACATCAAAACCATGTTGCCTTAGAAGAAAAAATTCAAGAGCTGTAGCATGAAGATCTTTTGATTCCCTCTCAATTTCGCCGCGATTGTCATGAATATTTTTCAAAATATTATAGATTTCTTGTTTATAATGATACGAGATTCCGAGTCTGTGCAAAACATCGATCATTTCCAGCTGCTCAATCAAATCTTTAATCTCAACAAGTGTCGTCCTCACCTCTTCCTTCAACACTTTAGCTTTCTCCACGGCTTCAGCTTCTTTCTATATAGTTAGAGATTATTATCAATGTTTGGATCGAAACTTTGACACAAATTGGATCTACAATAATACATATGAAATAAACCAACCTATTAATTACCGCATATATATTCTCGACCGAGAGGAGATATTGATGACCCCATAGAGACGGACGATAGTTGGCGGAGCGGCGGATGGGGACAGTCTGAGCCGAGGTCGCTTTGGGGACGGCATTGCAAGGAAAACGCTGCGTGTTTTGATGACGAACATTGCAAATAAAAACTGAGCTAATGGAAATACTGTGAGTAGCCATTGATCAAATTTGGCAATACAAGTTAAAAAAACGATTTAGTTTGCTCCTCTTTTTTTTTCTCATGTTAAGCATTACACTTGATGCAAATTTATAGAAGAGGATGCCGAGAAAGTGGTGGACCATTAAATCAACAAGTTGATATAATATATATAGACGTGCTCATTTTTTAGGACAACACACACATATATATATACTTAAAGAGGACAATATAAAACCTATCTGGCTGTAATCAAAAAGTTTATAAATTGATGTATAAAATAAGTTTATACAATGATAGTATGTAATCAATTTTTTTATAAAGTGAAGTATAAAATAAATTGAAACTATACTGGACAACCTATATATAACCAATGCTTATAAATAAAGTATAAAATAAGTTTATACAATGATGTAATTTAATAAGTTTTTAAAATGAATTTCTAGGACCACTACAATCATAATCTCGGACAGTATAGTTTCAGATTCAGTTGACCCAAATTTGTGATTACAGCCAGAAAAAAATTAAATATAGACATAAGTACAACCGATTATTAGTTTGAACTAAATTGTTTTATCTTTTTATTATTCTCCAAGAAGAAGAACAAACATAAACCGAACACCCAACTAAACTTGTTTAAGGAAATATTCCCCAACTAGCTGTTGTTAAGGAAATATTCCATAAATATACCCAACTAGCTGTTGTTAAGCTTTTTTAAAGATAAATATTCTACTCATAAAACTCGTGGAATTTTTTTGTTTAACATGTGTGTGCTATGCAAGAAAATTATTCAAACCATAAGACTAGCGCTGTTTTCATTATATATTTTTAGTAAATCAAGTATCTACTCTGCTAAAAGATGAATACACTTTAGAACTAATCATTACTTAATATGTTTATTACATAATTACTATTAAAATTAACTATAATCATAGGATCTTCAATATTTTTGTCTTCATCCTAAAGTAAACTTGTATTTTAAGGTGTCCTAAACCCATTCTTACCCAATTTGGTTAAAATCAATAGTCAACAATTTAATAACTTAAATCAATATTAAACCAACTTGTATTCACATCGCATTTTACCAAAGTCACATATATATTTTGTAGAACCATTTATAATTAATTTTACAATTAGGTTTCTTTTTTTTTATCAACAACATACACAGACTCTACAATTAGGTTTCTTTGAAAATTGGTTTTTAATTATATCAAAATGTTAAAAAAAAAAACTAAAAGTTAATTGTATATAAAAATGTAAAAAAACTGACAAAACTAACCTATTTAATATATATTAAGTTTTTATTTATCTAAAATTTCATATATTAAGTAATTTTAACAAGAGGAAATTGGTAAAAATGACTCTAAACTTTATTTCAAATGCAAAAGTGTATTCCAAATTCAATCAAATGCAAAAGTAACCCAAAAAGCGACGTCTCACTTTTTTTTTAAAAATATTTTTTTCTTTTTGGTGAAGTGATTTTGTGTGTTTGAGCGAAGATCTCGTTGGATCTTGTAGCTTGTTTGAAAGCGTTTAACTACTTGGTACGTCCAAATTGTAAATGGGTCTTTTGTTGCATTTTATGCCTTTTCAGGTCGTTTTGTGACTTAGTGTTTGTACTATTTCTTTCAGAGAAAGCGATTTTCGTACGATGCCATTGGCGAGGTCTTGGACAATTTTAAGGTATGCGTCCATCCGCTCATTTTTGGCATCGTAGTCCCCGTTGAACCGAATTGTGACGAGCTGCTAATCCCATTAGGCGCTGAGCCGTTTGTCGTTGACTTCTTTTTCTAAGAGGAGTCCTGCGATGAGAGACTCGTAGTCGGCTTTGTTTTTGGATACTACGGAACCAAAACTGACAAATTGTCGGAATTAGTTCTTTGGTTGGTGATTTCAGTTGGACTCGTGACCCCGAACCTTTGTTTGTTGAAGAAACATCAACATGCAAAATCCATTTTTTGCTTGGCAAGATAAGATCTTGCTCCAGCTTGGGTGCTAGCTCGATTAGGAAATCGGCTAATACTTGCAACTTAGCTTCCGTTCTGTTCTTGTAAGTGATGTCGTGTTCGCTGAGCTTGATTTACCACTTCCACAGTCTTCTCGATTGGTTGAATTTCTGCATTACTGTTCAGAGGGGTTGATTCGTTAAAATTTTGATCAAGATTGGTAATACTGTCGGAGCTTCCTTGCCGAAGTTATGACAGCTAAAGCTATTTTCTTGAGAGTCGAGTAACGCGTTTCTGGATCAGTCATGCATTTGCTAGTGTAGAAAATAAGATTATGCTCTCCTCGATCCTCGTTAGCGAGGACATTGCTAACTGTTGTAGAAGAGACTGCGATATACAGGGAGAGGATATCCCCTTCGTCGGGTTTTGACAACACTTTTGGTTTTGTCAAGTACTGTTTGAGCTGGTTGAATGCCTCTACGCACCGCTCGTCCTAGATGAACTTTTTGTTTTCGCGTGTCAACTCATAGAAGGGAAGGCATTTGTTCATTAGTCGGGATATGAATCGATTGAGTGCTGGTACTCGCCGGTCAAGCGTTGCACTTCCATGCTGTTTCTCAGACTGGGCAGGTCAAGGATTGCGAAGATTTGTTTTGGGTTAGCTTCAATTCCTCTATGTGTCACAATGTAACCGAGGAATACTCCTAGCATTATGCTGAAGGTTCACTTAGCTGGGATAAGTTTCATACCTTACTCGTTAAGCGTTCGAAATTATTCTTTTAGGTGGCTAAGATGTTCGGCAACGATAAAGGATTTGACGAGCATATCGTCTATGTAAACTTTATCGTTACGCCTAGTTTGTCAACAAACATCTTGTTAACGAGACTATGGTAAAATGCTCCCGCATTTATCAAGCCAACCGACATGATCTTGTAAAAGTATGTTCCCAAGTCCATGATAAATGCAGTTTGTCCCGGTTGTTCCGATTGATCACTACCTGTTTGTAGCCTGAAAAAGCATCCATGAAAGTTAATAGCTTGTTACAGGCTGTTAATTCCACCAATCAATCAATGTGTGGAAGTGGGAAGCTATCCTTCAGGCACGTCTTGTTAAGATTAGTGAAATCGACACATAAGCGCCATTTATCGTTCTTTTTCTTGACAATGACCGGGTTGGCGAGCCATTCCAGGTATTGTACCTTAGTGATTGAACATCCTAATAGATTGACTTCTTTGTTTACTGCTTTCAGTCGTTCGGGACCCAACTTCCTTTTTTAGCTTGATCGGCTTGAAGGTAGGATTGATGTTCAGCTTGTGTGTCTTGATAGCCGAGTCTATTCTTTTCATTTCTGCCATTTTCTGGTGAAGGTGGAGATGTTTTCTTTGAGAAAGGAGAAGATATGTTCTTTTTGATCGTCAGCCAGGTATGCGCCGACTTGGATGGATTTACTCGGGTTGGTGTCATCAAGGACGACTTGAAGGGTTTCTTCCTTCTGCTGGTAGATCATATGGATGGGATTTCCCTCTGAATTGACATGAGACGTCAATGTTGGTGCTTTATTGCAACGACGAGGAGGTCCCTTGCGGCCTGCTGATCTTCACGGAGTGTTCAAATTTGTCTGTCTTTACCGGGGAACTTGATGCATTGGTGGTAAGTTGATGCTGTGGCTTTCATCGATTCGATCCATGGTGTGTCGAGGATCACACTGTAAGGAGCTTTCATGTTGATTAACAAAAACTTGACCGTTCGGGTAACTCAAGTAGTGTAGACCGGGAGATGAATTGTACCTAACATTACTTTGGAGGTGATATCCCTAAATAGGATCACTCAGCCGGATTGTGACATGGATATGATCTCAGACGGATCGAAGGAGAAATGATGGATTGAATGGTGACACAAGAGGTGTGGAATGACTATTGATACAACCGACTTCGATTGTTGCTTGATATGACGCACAAGTCCAACAAAAGAAGGTTTGATAACTTGGAGATAACCTCACCAAGAAACCAAAAAATTTTCTAAGCAAAGAACAAAGAGATAAACTCATAAAAAGGGGAAAATCATTGCTTTAATTCGTGGCTCTTAGGCCTTATTTATAGGATTACAAGTTATAGAGATCCAAAGAAGAGTGTGCTAAAAACGACATTGAAAATAGAAACAAAGACTTGACTAAATAAAGTCTTTGACTGAAACTTAAACTTGGACTGCTTCTTGATATAGACACGACCAGGACATTGAAAGGTGAAGAATATGCTCCTGATATGGGCCAATACATGTCCCCTTGAGGCCTGGTCGAAATCCATATTTTCCCTTAGCCAATATTTGATCGGTTTCTCCAATTGGCCCAAACAAGTCTGTTTTAAAATCTTTTGAAAACCATCAAGCCCAAGGCTTTCTTGGACATTTAGAACATGAATAATCACATTTGGAATGATTGAATTGGTCGTTGGTTCATCAGAAAGAAGGTTAGCCATTTCAAGCTTCTCGGGTGGTTGAACCAGCTCGGAAGATTGAACATGCTTGCTCAGCTTGTCCAAGTGAGTGTTAGTCCTGCTCAGCTCGTCCAGGATAGTGTCATTCTAGCTCACTTGAGTATTAGGTCATCCAAGAAAATTTCAGTCCAGCTCACTTGAGTATTCAGCTCATCCAGCTCAGATATGTAAGTGTCACTTTGATTCAGCTTGACTAGCTTGGCCAAGTAAGTGTCACTTCGTCCCAATTAAATTCTGGCTCGATCATCCATCTTAACTTGTCGATTCGGTCGATGAATCTTTCCTGAGGGTCAATCATTTCCATTGTTAGGACGTGGTTCTTGCCTAAACTCCATTCCGAACGTCCGCGGGTCGATACAATAGACATCACGATTAGTATGATCGTATGGGGCGACACGGTCGGTACGATTGGCACGATCTGATGGAAAAACCTCGGTTGGGTCGAGCTGGTAGACATAATCACCACCTTGGGCCGGGTCTATGATCCGAACATGTCGATGCTCGATCCGAGGCGCATCATTCCCTCCCTCTTCAAAAGAATTTGAGCTCAAATCCATTTCACTTGTTTCAAAAGGGAATGAATCAGAGAAAAAGAATTTAAAATTCATGTAAATTCAGAGAAGAATTTTTTTGTAAAGGAACTTACTGAATGTATAGATTGATCTCCTAGTCACCAAAGTAGGGTCTGAAGCTGATTGAATCGGTTAGCTTTCAACTGAGGCAAGTTTAGAACTGGTTTGGGCGGTTTTGGAGATTGGATCATAACTTCATAATCACGTGGCTATTTCTTCTGATATTTTGCTTTATGGAAAGCTGAAATATCCATCATGAATCCTATGATCGTCCTTGTATCAGGTCGTTTCTTCATTAGGCTTGAATCTTCTTCAAAAGTCTGGTACTCGCAGATAGACGGACTGGGAAACCTCCGGTTTGTAAAAGTCATAACTTCTTCCTCCGTGAAGATTTTCTTGTAATTCCAAGCCTCGGTGAATCCTTTATGAGTTATCCTTCTATTAAAATTGTACTCATTACAAAATACCTTCTGGAAGTTGAGATATAACTCTTGGACTGAACCTCTATCACTGGCATCTCCAAGGTAGTCGGTTTGGACATATTGGTTGACCTTTGGTTCAGCCAATGATTTGATGGCCGCATCAATGCATCTCCAAATATCACACTTATGAGCAAGATCTATGCTTTTTTTCCTTACACTTCTTTGAGACTGAACCTTTTATCATGGACACTCAAAACAAAGACTAAAATACCAGGATCATACGTGCAAGTCATGTACTTGTTCAAATCAGAAATCAAAGTTTCTTTCCCTGGAACATGTAGCACACATTTCAGACTTTCAAAATTCACATCAAAATAAGTATTAAACACCATAAGGGTTTCAAGGCACGAAATAATACTGGGCATCTTCAAAACTGCATATCCTCCTCACAATCAAAACAAAAAAGAGTAACTTCAGACTGAGAATCACTTAACAAAAGCTCAATATATTTTTCAAAGAACGTGTTGTAAACCAAAATAACATCAAAGCTCAAAGTGACACAATTCTTAAGAAATGATCTCAACACAAACCAAGGTCTATCAGTTTCAACACACAAGATATCAAGCTTCAAACAAATTCACAAAAATCAGATTTAACTCTAGGTGATTTTTGTTCCAGCAAAGTCTTAACCATGAATTCGTCCAAGGCACAAGTGGATGCAAACAAATTACCAGTGATCAGTGCATGGCTATAAGAACTCAGATCAAAGCCATTTTCTTTGAAGACAATGGGTTGTTGCAAATCAAGCTCTAATGACTTTTCAAGATGATAAAACATTTGCTATTTTCAAAAACTGATCTAAACTCAAAAAAAGATCATAAAAATACACACCACGCCAAATTTGGCGTTGTTTCCGGGGAACATTGATCGCCATTAGATTTATTTTCTAGGACTTAGTCTCGGTTTGGTACTTTCAAGGTTAATGATTTTTCTTTTTCTTTGTTTTTCAGGTGCATTCAAAAGAGTACGAGGAGGAAAAAAAGGACAAGACTTACTGTTCTCTGACCCACATTAACTCGAACTCACGATCGCCAAAGAAAGACGACACGCATCAATCGACAACATACCTTCAGCATCGACCGATACATCTTTTCGGATAACATCGACCGATACATCTTTACGGACAGCATCAAACGGCATCAGAACTCAACCATCGACCGATACCAGATCTCTAGCATCTATCGATATTGATCACTTAGCATCGATCGACAGCATCTCATCCGTATCGATTGACGACAGCAGACGAGTTCAGATGGCTGCGCTTATAATTGTAGTTCAGAACAAGAACAGAAACTTGCATGACCTTAACGGTCATCTGCGTAATTCATCAAGTCAAAGGATAGACGATCAAGGGGCTATAATCCCTGAAGCAGAAGCAGATGCTGCGATAGCTCAACCTGAAGCCAACGCCCAAGCTGCTCAAGGAACACTGGCTGACTACAACCTTCCAGACCAGTACTACGCCAACAGATCCGCCATTCGTCCTCCATGTTTTCAGAGAAACGATTTTGAGATCAAGCCCGCTTACTTCGGAATTGTAGCGCCTTACCATGGGTTGCGACACGAGCACCCTATGGATCATCTGGAGAGATTTGAGGATGTAGTGACTGCTATTAAAGCCAATGGAGTCCCTGAGGACTATCTTTTCTGTAGGCTATTCAAGTACTCACTTGCTGGAGAAGCTTCATATTGGCTTAAGCAGCTACCACCAGGATCTCTGACATCCTGGACTGACATTAAGAACGTTTTCTTGCGTAACTTCTTTGATGACGCAAGAGCAGAATATCTGAGGAGCGAGATTGCAACTTTTTCACAAGAGCCTTCGAAGTCTTTCAGAAACTCATGGATCAAATTCAAGTCATACCAGAGAGACTGTCCACATCATGGGTTCAAAGAAGTGCAACTTCTTAGCACTTTCTTCAGAGGCATTGGACTGCAGTATCAGATGGCTTTGGACACTACTAGTGAAGGAAATTTCAGCACTAGGAGCCCTGAAGAAGCTACAAGATTGATTGAGAATCTGGAATCTATCAGCAGTACCAAGAACACATAGTTTGAGAGGAAGAAATCAACACCAACAATAAGCAAGGAGCAGAATGAAGAGGTAAAAGCAAAGCTGGATACTGTCCATAAATTTTTCAGAAAACATGTTACTTTTGCCGAGCTAGAAGCGATAGAGTCTGGAGACGATGAGAATGAAGAAGAGGATGTGAACTACATTGATGGGAATGGTTTCCAGAGACAAGGGAATCCAAGTTTTAGCAGGAATTCCTATGGTATGGTCAAAGGAGTAACTTTAATCAGAATTCACAGCGAAGACCCTCCAACAACGACATGACATATGGATCTTCCTACAAAATCCTCCTCCAGAAACTCAGGGAAGCAAGATTGAAGCAATGGTTGATAGAGTATTACAGGGACATCAGAATATGACTGTGGATTTCAATGGAAAGATAGATGATATGTACCTCAACCTGAACACCAAGTTTGAAAACCTCAGCACCCATGTGAAGAAGTTGGAGAATCAAGTGATGCAAACAAGTGAGACCATTAGGAGACATGAGAGTCTGATTAAGGAGAAGATGAAGACTGAGCAAAGGCACCACGTCAATGCATTAATTGATGAGGATTTCTACCAGAAAGTGAAACCCAAAGATAGCAACTTTTGTGTGAAAACTCTATATCACTCGACAATTCCCATCCTCGTTGATCGATGCAAGACAACGAGCATCGACCGACGGTGAAAGCCACATAATCGATAGCCTCATGCGAATCAACTAACATCGATCGACGCCATGCTGACGACCTCGATTGACGCCATGCTCACGATCTCGATCGACATAGTGACGAAGGAATTGATTGACACTTCATGCATGGCATCGATCGACAGCGTGGAAACCCAGTCCGATTGCTCAACCTCAACACAAGTCTGCTTGTGCATCCAACAACAACAATTTCAGAACAGAATAAACACGTCTGAATCTACAGATCTTGATAGAGAAGCCGAGGGACACTCAAGGAGGAGGCAAAAGATCCCAAAACATCTACGAAGAGAAGCCAATGAAAAAGAGATGGATGGCTTTGCTAGAAGAGTTTTTAAAATTCCTTTAGATATATCTTTTGATGAAGCTTATTATACTCACAGATTGTGGATGTTTTTCAGGGAAACAAGGGAAATAGATGATGACATAGAAACCATGTTCAATCACCTTAGAGAGAAGATGAAGCAGAAAACCTGTTTGAAAAAAGAAAAGTGATCATGGGAATTTTTTGATTCCATGCTTCATCAAAGGAAATAAATACCCTAACGCCCTCTGCGACACTGGATCTTCAGTGAGCATTATGCCAAAGTTTATGGTAGATGAGCTGAACCTAAGAGTGGAACCTTCCAATGATTCGTTTACATTTGTAGACTGCTCAAGAGGGATGGTAAAAGATGTTCCAGTACAGATTAACAACACCCTAGTCCCAGTAGACTTTCATGTGATGGACATCATGATAGATTGATACTCTTCGCTACTACTTGGGAGAGCATTCATGGCTACTGTGGGAGCCATATGCGACATGCAGTTAAACAGGTTGTATCTATCTCTAATTGATAAAAAAATATTTTAATTAACCTGTTAAAATAAGAGCAAGGCTACCCTGATCGAATTGTGTAATGATGCAGAGCTTGTGGCCACATGTTTCTGCGATTACGAGTGCAATGAGGAATCGGTAGATGGAGCAACGATCGACACCCAAACCCTAGAATTGATCGACAGTCCTTCAGATCAGCAATCGATCGATACCCACCCAACAACATCGATCGACACCCATACCCCGAAACTGATCCACACCCACCATGCTGATTACGATTACAACCAAGCCTACCTCGAATAAGGTGAAAACTATAGAGAAGAAGAGATGATCGAGTACCGAGGGCTTACTATGGAAGAGGCTGGAGTTTTTCATGTTTCCCATGAACCGGGGAAATCGACATCGATCGACGAAAACCTTACGCCATCGATCGATACTGAGCCTGAAGCAGAACCCGAACATGATTCAGCAGAAGAACACGACAAAGAAGCTGGTTATTTACAACCAGATGAGTTCGGTTTTATGAAAGATCCAGATGGTCACGCAAGAGCTATTGATGGCAGAATTCTAAACGTCACGGAGGATGATGTATCAGATATACTTGCACTGGCCAACGGAGCTGGAAACCTTTTTGGGCACCAGACTGATTATCGAGCATCGATCGACAGTAACCATCGACCATCGATCAGCACCAATTGGGCATGCCCAAGATACTGTGAAGCCTACGAAGAATATGATTCATATTATGATGAGGATGAACCTGACTGGATAATGGATGTGAGAGTAGGCAACCGATCATCATCAATCGGCCTAAATTAGCCATGAAACGACATCAAACGTAAACCAGACCCTTCACTTGGACATAAACAGAAGCTGGTTATCTCTGACCCGATGAGTTTGGAATTTTGATAGATGTAGAAGGACGTGCACGAGGTCTTTATGGGAGAATTCTAACTCTACCGAAGAAAGATGTACCAGACACCCTTCTCATAGCTGAAGGATCATGAAATTTCTTTGGACAACCACAACAGCCATCGATCGACACACATGTACCATAATCAATCGACAACACGGAGCAGAAGCAAGAGACATACAACAAAGCAGAGATTGATGATATTGTGCATGCAATCTACAAAGCTCAGAAGATGTCAACAGATGAATTCTATATGAGGCTTGATGACGTTTACTATCCTATAGATAAATGCCTCACAAATTTGACTACACGCATGGATGAGATGAAGCAAGACATGAATAATTTTCAGAGAGAGCATGTGAGTAGACCCGATGGAGTGACATCGATCGACGGCAACCTTATGCCATCGATTGATACTAAGTTCAACAGACAAAAGTTCGCAGCCAAACACTACTTAGAAGAAAAGTTCTCTAATATTACTCTTTCTCAGTGCCTGATGAAGGAAGATGTTTCTCAGCAACTAGAGGAAATGTCAAACACTACAGCTGTCAGACTTAGAATGTTCCAGCGCAGTATTGAAAATCTACAAAGAAGAATTCATTCATTGGACGTTACTAACGAGATCATAAAGAACGAGAAAATCAGAGGAGATGAATCAATCAGAAAATTCATTGGTACATGGTTTCAGAAGAGCAACGAAGATGTAGCCACTTGTTTTCCAAGTGTTGATGAACCTCCTTTCTAGTCAGAGCATTCACAACGTTGAGCTTATGACCCTAACCAAGCGCTGAGTGGGAGGCAACCCATTGTTTAGTAAACTTTAATTAGTTTTTATTCTTCATTTATTACTAATTTTCGTATTTATTTGTTTCAGATTATTACTGATATTGTATTTTATTTTAAGTTTTATAAGCAATAGGAACTTACAGGTTTTGCATCGATCGACACCCATATTCGACCATCGATCGACGCTCTCTTACAGAGAGAGGTATCGAGATTTACACTTAAGCTAATTACTTATGATTTAATTTTTCTAACCAATCAGAGGGGGATTACACTGGGGACAATGTAATTTAAGTATGAGGGAGGTTTGCTAATGCTATTTGATTGTTTTTGAGTTTTATTTATATCTATATAAGTTTTGCAAAAAAAAGTTTTATTGAATCAAGAAGGAGACAATGATCTAGATTTATTATTGAATAACCATGCTATAAGCACCATTCTTAGAAGGTTATTGGCAGAGATTACTAGAGATACCAAAGTGGATCATCATGCCACTATATCACACTTGCTTAGAAAGTTTGGAGGAACCAAAGCTTATTTCCAACACTAATCCAGACATTATTTGCTTGCTTTGGGATTTGGTATACATTGGAACGGATTCCTTCTGCAAGTCTGGAAGGTAAAAGTCTGTGTGCTTCTGATTCCCCTCTCTCTCCCCTTCAGATTAAAAAAGGAGTCGAACATGATTTGGTGGCTACAACCATTAAAGCTTGATTCATATGATCCTAGAAAGAGATAAAAAGATCAAAAAGAAGTGAAGAAAATCTGGTGGCAAAAACCATTAGGGCTTGATTCATGGAAGCCTATCCAAATATCTCAGTCAATTAAAAAAAATAAAATGATACTCTCAAAAAGAAGGGAGACATTGACTGAGAAGAAGTGAGAAGAGAGAGAGGAAAGGAATCAGAGAAGACTGCCTATGTGTTCAGATACTTGCAGAGGTAAAAGTCGTTGTGTCCCTTGATCGATACTCCCAAGGTAAAGCCTGCACTTTTATTTTATGCAAAGAAATGAAATCAGTAGAGGGGCGAGTCAGACTAGTATTTGCTAAGTTGTTGGTAGAATGGATTTGGTTGCTATACTAGGATATGGTATATAAAGTTTCTTTGTGATTGGCTTGATAGGATGTGATTGCAATAAAGCCAAGGTGACAGTTATACTTAGACAATATGTGAGTCTTCGTTTTTAAAAACATCTTTCACAGGCTTATTTGCTTGAGCACAAACAAAATGTTAAGTCTGGGAGAGTTGATATAGCCTATTTATTACCAATTTTAGACCATGTTATAAACTCTCTTTAGGGTCTGTTATGTGTGTCTAGGCTATGTTTTGAGGTCTGTACAGGTCCAGGTACGTTTTGGAGATATATGGAGATACTTGGAGCTTTTGGAGCATTTGGAGAGGAATAATCCGTAGCTGGTCATTGAAGAGATTTGAAGTACGAGATTACCATAGATCGACGATACAACGTAGGCGTCGACCGATGTTACATGACCAAGATCGATCGATGTTGCACATCTGCCATCGATCGATGTCTAGTTCGCAGACAGCCGAATTTCAAGCCCAAGTTAGAGACATGACACAAAATTATAAAATTACCCTTGGACGAGTTTTGACCTAGACTTTAGGGTTTTATATTTATACTTTATGTATTGCACCAGAAAAAGGTGCAAGGTGCAAGAGGTTTTGAGCTTGTGCTAGTGTTTGCTAGTGTGTGCTAAGTGTTCTAAGTGTGCTTGAAACCCCATTATCTATGGATTTTATTCAGATTATTATTCTTACTTTAATAATGTCTGAGTACTTATCAACTAGGTTTAGGGTTTATCAATGGTACTGATGGATTAGCCAAACAATAGAATTGTTAAGGGTATATAATTATGTTTATTGCTTGTGTTCTAGAGTAGCTAATTAGAACCCTGATAATAGGATAGTTAGGCGCAAGTGAGAACATGGTTTACTACCGAAATCTATTCTGTTGAGCTAGATTGCTAGAAACAAACGAGAGTTGATTTATTCAATCTAGTGAACTTATCGAATTAGGTCATAAAGCTTGACTCAAGAAACCATCGATTGACGCATGATCATTGCCATCGATCGACGGTCATTCCGTGTCAACAAGCAAGAGCTGAGACATTAGACTTGGTCAATAGATTAGGCGCGCATGCGAGAGCTGGTGTCTTTTACATTAGATTTTGATTAAATACCTTTAACTTATATCTACTATAATCCACTTGCCTGAAACCCTAGATCTAGCATATTTCCATATTTACATTACTAGCATATTTCCATATTTGCATTACTAACATATTTCCATATTGCATCTATACCTTCTAATAGGGAATATTTCATTGACATGATTACTTGTTACGAATATATAGTTACCTAGCTTAGTGCTTATAAATAAGAAATCTATTGTGTGTCATTGTTCTCTGTGGATTCGATCTCTAAGTACTACACCTGATCTCTCTTGACCAGAGAATTATTGTTTTGTGAGTTAGGATTAAGGGTTAATTTGACAGTTGTTTGTTTAGGGTATTATTACCATGTTAGAACATAAAAACACACCCACATCATTAGGCGCAAGCGAGAGCATGGTCTACTACCAGAATTTATTCTGTTGAGCTAGGTTGCTAGAAACAAACGAGAGTTGATTTGGTTAATCTAGTGAACTTATCAAATTAGGTCATAAAGCTTGACTCAATAAACCATCGACCGAAGCAGGATCATTGCCGTTGATCGATGGTCATTCCGTGTCAACAAGTGACAGCTGAGACATTGGACTTCGTCAATAGATTAGACTCGCAGAGAGAGATGGTCGTATTTTACATTAGATGTCATGTTCTATGATTAAATACCCTTAACTTCTATCTTGTATAATCCACTTGCCTGAAATCCTAGATCTAGCATATTTACATTTACATCTAGTTAGTTTATTAGCACATTTCCATATTTACATTATTAGCATATTTTCATTTATTAGCATATTTCCATATTGCATCTACACTCTCTAATAAGGTACATTTCCTTAGACTGATTACTTGTTACCAATATATATATATAATCATCTAGCTTAACTTTAGGAATAAGAAATCTATTGTTTGCCATTGTTCTCTGTGGATTCGATCCCTAAGTACTACACCTGATCTCTCTTGGCAAGAATATTATTTTGTGTGTTAGGATTAAAGGCTAATTTGATAGTTGATTTTTTAGGACATTTATACCGTGCTAGAACAGTAAACAACATACATGTCATTAAGATTTCAGAGGATGTATCAATACCGAAAGTCTGGAGTCGACATACAAGAGTAATAAGGGTAAATCAAGGTTAAAATAGACGAACTTGTTGGATCCTTAGTTCTGGATAGAATAAAGGGATATTAAAGCAATAAAAAAAAGACTTGGCAGTGGGAAACATAAGAGAGATTGACTTGTTCAAAAGATTATGAAGAGGGTCTCAGATAGATAAGAGGTGTATAGAAGTTGTAACAGAATTCATTCTTGGAATGGATAAGTGTGCGTATTTGAGAGTAGCACCCTTGGTCTAATCATGTTAGTGTGATTGATTGTACATGTTCATGTTTGACCAAACCCGAGATGTTACCTTCATGTATGGAACACACCTAATGTTCCACATTTCCATGTTGTTGTTGTTATGGGAAAAAGGCAGATAGAAAGGTTTCGGAAGTGATGATTTCCAGAGACTAAAGATTGTCAAAAGAAGTATGCATACCGCAGTTGAAGAGAGCAGCGTTGCAATAAAGAATTTGGTTCCTATTGAATGTGGCTGCACAGAATAGAAACAACCAATTTTTAAAAAAGAAGGGAAATTCAGCAATCTGTTATTTGGTCATACTGAGTTGTTCCTAGAGTTGGAAAGGTTAGTTGTTTACCAGAGCTTCTTTCCGATAGGCATTAGGAAATCAGTGAGCTGATGCTGCGTAAGCTTATATCAGACGAAGTATGATAAAACTGCTGAAACCCGAAAACTTGCAACCCAATCTAGCCTATCCTAAAGGTTCTTTGCTGATAAGTGAACATTTGATCAGAAGATTGAAGAATTGAGGAATTTTGTATGTTCAAGCATTTGGGGGAAATTGACTATGAGTTGTTTAATCATGAGAAGATAAAGATAAGTTCAGAGTTTATATACAGAACTCCTTGCAGAGAATCCAGTGTCCAGTAAAGTGGGTACAATTGTCTTTTTTTTTTTTAGAATTCGGGGATGAATTCTTTTGAGGGGGGGGGGGGGTGTCACATCCCCAGACCTGGAAAAGGTCATCGGGATGGTTAACGGTATTAGGAGACTAAAACATAGCCATATACAAAAGGATACAAGGTTGGACGAGCTGGACGAGTAATACGGCAGCTCGGTATTGAGTACAAGGAGCTGGATCAGCTAGAAAAAGCTGGACTCAGCTTGGGCTAGTTCACACTGAGTATGGCTAACTCCTTGAGCTTGACTACTAGCTCACTCAGTTTGACCAGCTGGGAGTCAGCCGGTTGGGACATGTGTTCCGGCCATTGGGCCAATGGCTTGGGCAGTCTATGGGCTCGGTCCAGGGCCTTAAGGAAGGGTGTAGGTCCATCTGAAACCTACCAGAAGGAAGTTATAGGCGAACAGATATATAGGGGAGCAGTTCTGCCGAAAAGAGGGGATGGACCAAAAGGTGTCCATTCGACCACCAAATGACATCTATTCGGCCTAGGCAGTTATCCCTGCCTTCCTCTGTAAATAGGGGACCCTGGACACGAAACTAATCATCAGAAAAACATAGACACACATAGAGAAAAGGCAAGAGAGAGAAAGAATAAAGAGAGAGAAAGAAAGAAAGAGAGAGAAAGAAAGAAAGAAAGAAATCGACAAAGTAAGGTCGATATTGTTTTGGTTAGCAACGGCGAGACTAAGATAGATTGTTGTGAGTGAAGGCCGACCAGAATGGCTCACAAAAGCAATGAGAAATATTTGGAGGAGACCACCAAAAGCCCAGGACGTGCAAGCAAGGTTAGTAACATAACCATCGGTTTATAGTCTTGACGACCGGATGGACCGATGTGGTCTAGATCATGGCCGAATGGGTTATATCCATTTCTTATTACTTTTATGATTGTTACTTCTTTTTCTTCTTCATCTACTCTCTGTTTTGGTTTGAATATGTAAAGATGGAAGTCGGATATTGATTTGGTTAAGCCGAAGTCATGCCCGTGTTCCATCATACTCGCAAATCAAGGCATGGGCCGGATTTTCTATGAGGTTTTAAGAGAATACTTCCCGTGGTTACCTTGGTCTGTGGGGATGGTTGGTTGTATGACTAAGGGCCACAGGGGTCGGTTATGCAGAGAAAGGAATGAGGATTGATCATATGGACCCATCCGAACCATGTGCATGGCTGAATGGTTGATATGGTTCGTAGGCGAGTCGGTTTGGGGTCCATATGTGTTGCGATTTTTCTTTGAATGTTTTCCAAGACATGGCTGAATAATATATATAATATTGATTAGAGGTTTATGTATTTAGACATAGGAACCGAACCATGCTTTGCTAGATCAATGTTAAACATTTGGTTCATGTCTTAATACTTTATAAATGTGTGATTCAGGAACTGAGGTTGATGTGATCTGACCAAGGAGCCATGAAGACTCGACCAGTGTGAAGTTGTGTGGTGTTTGGGTAGATCGTGTTAGGAGTGAACTTATAGTAGCCTATAGAGCAAACTGATTTCTGTTATATAATGAATCTCATTTCTGTTTATTAATACAAATCGAATTACCCATTGTTATACTTGTTGTTTGAATTGATCAAGTACACATTCACAATGAAAATGACTAAGTAATATACAATTAAGACTGGAATATGAATCTAATACAAAGTGACAATCTAAATTTAAGCCGCGGGTCTATGTTGGTCTTGAACCTCAGTACTAGAGAAGAGTTTCAATATATCCTGATGTCCATCACATGAAATTCTGTTGGAACTAATGCATTGTTGATCTGTAGTGGAACATCTTTTACTATCCCTCTTGAGTTCACTATCGAGCAGTCTACGAATGTAAAAGAATCATTGGAGGGTTCCACTTTCAGGTTCAACTCCTCTGCCATTGACTTTGGCATAATTCTCACTGAAGATCCAGTGTCACAAAGGGCGTTGGGATATTTGTTTCCTTTGATGAAGCATAAAACCACGAATTTTCCAGGATCACTTTTCTTCTTCAGACAGGTCCTCTGCTTCATCTTCTCTCTAAGGTGACTGAACATTATCTCTATATCATCATCTGTCTCCCTTGTTTCCCTGAAAAACATCCACAATCTTTGAGTATAATAAGCCTCATCAAAAGAATTATCTAGAGGAATATTAAAAACACTTTTAGCAAAGCTATCTATCTCGTTTTCATTAGCTTCTCTGTGTTAATGTTTGGGGATATTTTGTCTTCTCTTTTAGTGTCCCTCATCTTCTCTATCAGTATCCATAGCTTCAGATGTTTCTGTATTCTGTTATGAAATTGTCACGGTTGGGTGTACAATCAAGCTCGCATTTAGGTTCGGTAGTCGAACTGGGTTTCTCTCCTGTCGATCGACGCTAAGTGTGTACTGTCGATCGATTCTTCTGTCACTCTGTCGATCGATGTCACGAAAACAGAGTCGATCGATGTTAGTCGATTCACACGAAGCCACTGAGTCTGTAGGTTTCACCATCGATCGATTCTCTCTAGTTAGTGTTGATTGATGTGAATTAGAAGTTCCATGGAAGCAATTGAAAATAATCAGCGTATTGTATAGTATTTTTGACACAGGTTAACATTATGTGTTATGAGAAAATAATCAGCGTATTGTTTATTTTATTAATTTTGTAACATTGATATTAGGTTTAAGCTTCATTTGAAGGGTAAGGATGATACAGCTGAAGCAAAATTCATTCTTCTTGATTGGGTTGCATGGCCAGTTATAGGAGTAAAAGCTGAAAAAATTCTGAATGGTTCTTTGGAGGAGGTACTTTACTGTTATATTATATTTAAAAATATACATTTTTACATGAATTTTATAACTTTTGCAAATTTTAAACTTTTTGCCTTAATCTTCAAAAGGTTGAAGATCCAGAGTTGTTGCCTGAGTGTATTAAGGAAATTGTGGGTAAGACTTATAAGTTTGGTGTTACAATCGAAAAAGGATCTGAGATTTTTAAGGTACTAAAAGCCTGGTCAGTTTACAACATACTCATGGTTGATTCCCAGTCTGAAGCTTTGCCTGGAAGGGTAACAACAACAATCTCAGGATCAAAGGTACTTTTTAATTATATATTGTTTGTTACTTAACAATCGTTTGAGTTGAATGATTTATTTACTTATGTTTTTAAACATTTTATGTATTTCTCTTCTTTGTAGGGGTTTCTATTAACTTACACTGATGAAAGCTCTAGCAAGATAACAACTCCTTCTAAGAGATCACATGATGACATTGTACACATTCCGGACACCACATCAACTTCAAAGACTCGCCCACTAAAAAGTATCAAGACTGAAAAGATGAGCACTGACGATTAAAACTAAAGAAAAATAACTAAAGCACGAGAATCTCTTTAAGTGTTTGGACTTAGGATGTTATCGAGGGTATTTTATTATTTGATATGTTTTAATAAGTGTTTACAAAACACACTTTTTTAGATGTTTGTTTAATCATGCTTGGATGTTTTTTTAATATTTCATTGGATGATATTTATAATAAAAATGATTTAATATTACCAAACAGTTTCATTAAATTTTTAAATGTGAGTTATCATATTATTAACATTCATTTTAACAGAAAGTAAAATTTATTTATTAGAAACTACAGGGCAAGTAAAATTTGTTTATTAGAAAACTCGAGGGCAAGTAAAATTTGTTTATTAGAAAACTCCAAGCATGATTTATAAATGCTACACTTTATTGGAAATATTATTTAATAAGAAAATATTTATAAACTATAGAAATACATATATAATTTAACTTGTTAATATGAATTATCAAGGAATCATTGTAATTTTTTTTTTGGGTTTTAAAATAAATATAGACATATTCACTGGAATTATAAATACATATATATAAGATGTGGGCCTTATAGATTTGTTTTGTACCATATCATCACAATATTTTTAGATTATAAAATTTTTATTGTTAAGCACACAATCTTGATCAAATCTAAATGAACGATTTTGCGGCTTTTTAATTGTGTCCCATTAACCTACGTACAATTATTTTCACAGATTCAACTCAATGAAGAATCCTAAGAAAGACGACACAAGGATGCACTCCCATTGTCAACCTTCTCAGAAAACGAAACAGAAACAAGTTAACGATGAGAACAATCCCTCATCGGCCATCAGTCAAAAACAAAAATGCAACTTAGGATTAGTGTTTCATGATGTCACTAACATACCTCACATTAATGGTTGCTGTTCTCTTTTTGCTACTATCTATATATCTCGCCTTCTATATATATATATTTATTGCACATAACCAGTTTTATTTAATACAAACAATGAAGTTGGACTAGATATTTCTCCTACAAAGAAGAACAAACTAAACCAAGATGTTGGTTGTGAGTTGTCAACCAAACATGTTCATATTTTACTTACTACAGAGCAACATAGTTAATATGTTTTTTTGTACAGCTATAGGCCTCAGGATGCTTAAGAATAGACTAAGGCAGACATGAAACAACCCTACAAGCAGCAATATTCAAGGTGGAGTTGATTCACAAGTCAGCATTCAAAATCAGTCTACAACAGGAACATTTGGTTCTATTCTTACTGATATTCCTCTTTTTGAAATGGGAACGTATGATACAAATGCTTCTAAAGGTTGAGTTTCAATCATTTTCGGTTTTACTGCATCGTAGAATCCTTTGCTTTATATATCTTTTTAATCTCTCCAGCTCAAGTGCCGTTTCTGACTAACAATACAGAGGAAATAACTCCCATGAAACGAAGTTTAGCCAAACAAAGTCATGTTCAATTATCAAGCCATGGAAGGAAGATACCTAACACTAACGATAATGATATGTCTCCTAACTCAATAATTCAGACACTACCACCAAGCAATCAGTCTATACCTTTGAAATCAATATTTTGGAAGGGTACTGAAGGATATCAATGGAGTACCTCAAAGTGGTGTATTTGGTTCACAGGTGGTTCAAGTGCCTTATATATCATCTACAAGATTTGGTGCACTTTCGCAAACTCCATATGTATCTTCAAAAAGTATGGGATAATGCGAAGATAAGTGAAGAGGAATCCATATCAACTGCTAATTAAACTTTATAACATATTGTTTCCTACTAACTTATGGAAATGAATCACAGATAAACGCGGAAACTCAAGCCATTGTCCAACTAAGAAACAACGCAAATCTGTCGGTTGTAAGTTACCCGATTAGTTTCTGAAATGTTGTGTTTCAACAATGTATATCCCTAATAATGGACTTCTAATGTTTTTAGCCAAAGAACTTGGGATAGTTCAGACTCCAATAGCTATATCATCATCTCGCAACCAACGATTCAGAAGTGATGAAAGTAATACCAATTCACATTGGCAGAGTACTACAAGAAATTCACCAATACCAAATTTTGATATTACTGTTATTCAACAAAAAAGGTTATTTGGAACTGATGATATGAATTCGGGTGAAGGTATTGTTTTGTAGTCTATATCTTGAATACAAAACAAATCTGAGGATACGCATTACTTGAGTGATTTATTTGATATTTGGCAGATGTAGTTGAAGGTCAATATAATCAGGAATACAATCTAAGCAGTGAAGAAAGTGATTCATATTTTGGTCTTTCATCTCATGGTTCGTATATTTTTAATGACGTGGATTCAAAGCGCTTTGACATTCAGTCTTTGGTTACCAAAATAAAGGCAAGGAATGCCAAAAAACGAGAAAGTAAACAAAAAACTATTTCAAAAATTTCTCTGAAAGCTATTGGTAAGTTATCAAATACTTTCAGCAACAGGTTTTCTCTTATAATACATGGTAAACGACTTTAATTAAATATTGTACTGTCCGATTGTTTTACAGCATATTTTGATGAGGGTAATCCTACTATCCAATGTGAGTATTGTAAGGACAAAATGTGGTATGGATAACGTTTAGACCGAAAGACAAGGATAAAGAAGAAACCTGTTTTTTTTTGCTGTGTTGTGAACAAGGACAAGTTAAGTTGCCTATGTTGAGACAAAGTCCTTTAGTTATAAAGCAACTTCTATATGGGAAAGATGAGAAAAGTCGATACTACCAAAAAAACTTAAGAGCGTTGAACATGTTGTTTTCTTTTACTTCTCTTGGTGGTAAAGTTGATCGCTCTATTCCTAATGGTCTTGGTCCAAAAACATTTACACTGCAAGGGGAAAACTACCATTTAATGGGAAGTATGAAACCAAATTTTGGTGACTCAGCTAATTTTTCTCAGCTTTACACTGTTGACATTGAAACTGAGGTTGATGATAGAGACTCTGTTATGAGGTATTGACGATCTATTCTTATTACAGCTACAAATTATTGGAACCTGACGTGTTGTTTAGTAACATCTAACTTTCTTTCAGCAGCTACAATACAGAAGCAGAAAAAGCCAAGAAGCATGAATTGAGAAATCAGATTATTAAGGATATTATCAAAGTTCTTGATGATGTTAATCCCTATGTGAAGCAGTTTCGACAGGCACGAGAAATATTGACCATGGAACCTAATGAAACGTTCCATATGAGGACTGTGAGTAATCGTGAGAAAGATGGAAGGACGTATGATACTCCAACCGCGTCTGAAGTGGCTGCTTTAATACCTCGGGACTTTAATTTGGAGATGGACAGGCGTGACATTTTGTTACAAGAGAAACAGACTGGTTGGTTAAAAAGGATTAGTGAGATACATCCTTCTTATCTTGCACTTCAATACCCTCTTATTTTTACCTATGGAAAAGATGGATTCAGACTTGGAATTAAAAAAAAAGAGATCTCATGCTACTGATAAACTAAAGAAAAAGGATATAAGTATGCGTGAATGGTTTACTTTTCGTCTATTTGAGAGGGATGGTGAGTGTCAAACTCTTATGCACTCGAGAAGATTATTTCAGAAATTTTTGGTTGATGCATTCACAACGATTGAAACAAATCGGCTCTGTTTTATAAAGCTGAATCAGAAATGTTTGAGGTCAGACAGTTACGACTCGATTAAACATGCTGAGAACGAAGTAAGGTTGACATGAATGATCAGGGTGCACGATTTATTTTGCCTGCCTCTTTCACTGGTTCACCAAAATACATGAAGAATAATTACCTAGATGCAATGGCTGGTTGTAAACATTTTGGTTTCCAAGATCTGTTCATCACCTTTACGTGCAACTCTAAATGGCCGGAAATTACAAGATACCTGACCCAGCGGAATTTGAATGGAGAGGATAAGACATAAATCATTTCTCGAATTTTCAAGATGAAGTTGGATTCACTTATGATAGATTTGACTGATTACGAGCTCTTAGGGAAAACAATGGATTTTAAGTTATTTTTATTAATTTTGATCACTCCATCTAAATTTAGTTTATTTAAGATATGTTGACTTGTAATTGTTTTGGTAACGCAGCAATGTAGACTGTTGAGTTCCTGAAATGTGGATTGCCGCACACGCACATATTGTTATTCATGCACCCCAGTTCTAAATTGTCTACCACCGACCATATTGACCATATCATTTCAGCTGAGATTCCAGACAAATCAGAAGACCCTTAACTCTATGAAGTTGTTAAAGACATGATGATTCGTGGCCCTTGTGGAGTTGTCAATTTGAAATCATCGTGTATGGAGAACGAAAAATGTTCTAAGCTATTTCCAAAGGCTTTTCAATCTACAGGAGACGAGATAATAATCATTTTGTTAAAAAGAAAGGTTTCAAGTGAGACAATAGATATGTTATACCATATAATATAACTTTATCTCTTGACTTCATGCCAGAAATCATCATCAATCAATGCATTGACGTGGTGTCTTTGCCCAGCCTTGATTTTTTCCTTAATCAAACTCTCATGCTTCTAAATGGTCTCACTTGTTTGCATCACTTGATTCTCTAATTTCTTCACATGAGTGCTGAGGTTTTCGAACTTGGTATTGAGGTTGAGGTACATACCATCTATCTTCCCATTGAAATCCACAGTCACCTTCTGCTGTCCCTCTAAAACTCTATCAACCATCGCTTCAATCTTGCTTTCCTGACTTTCTGGAGGAGAATTCTGGTAGTAGGTAGACCCATAATTCCAATTGTTGTTGAAGGGCATTCACTGCGAATTCTGATTAAAGTTACTCCTTTGACCAGTGCCATAGGAGTTCCTGTTGAAGCTTGAATTCCCTTGTCTCTGGAAACCATTCCCATCAATGTAGTTTACATCTTCTTTATCAATCTCATCCTCTCCAGACTCAATTGCTTCCACGACTGTAAAATTAACCTTCCTGTTGAAATATCTCTTAACACTGTACAATTTTGCCTTGACCTCTTCAATAAGCTCCTTGCTCACAACTGGAGCTGGTTTCCTTCTCTCAAAATCGGTGTACTTAGTGCTACTGTTGGATGCCAGATTTTCAATCAATCTTGTAGCTTCTTCAGGGCTTCTGGTGCTGAAGTTTCCCTCACTAGCTGTGTCTAAGGCCATCTGATATTGTAATCCAATACCTCTGAAGAAAGTGCTAAGAAGCTGCACTTCGTTGAACCATGATGTGGACAGTCTCTCTGGTATGACTTGAATCTTATTCACGAGTTTCTGAAAGATTCTGAAGGTTCTTGTGAAAAAGTAGAAATCTTGCTCCTCAAATCCTCTGCTCTTGCGTCATCAAAGAAGTTGCGCAAGAAAGCGTTTTTGATGTCATCCTAGGATTTCAGGGATCCTGGTGGTAGTTGCTTAAGCCAATATGAAGCTTCTCCAGCAAGTGAGTACTTGAAGAGCTTACAGAAAAGATAGTCCTCAGGGACTCCATTGGCTTTAATAGTAGTCACTAGATCATCAAATCGCTCCAGATGATCCATAGGGTGCTCATGTTGCAACCCATGGTAAGGTTTATGCGCTACAAGTCCAAAGAAAGTGGGCTTGATCTCAAAATCGTTTCTCTGAAAAGCTGAAGGACGAATGGCGGATCTGTTGGCGTAGAACTGGCATGGATAGTTGTAGTCAACCAGCGTTTGTTGATCAGCTTGGGCGTTAGCTTCAGGTTGAGCAATTCCAGTGTCTGCTTCTGCTTCTGTATCAGGGATTACATCCCCCTGATCGTTTATCTTTTGACCTGCTGCATTACGCAGATGACCGTTAAGGTCATGCAAGTCTCCATTCTCATTCTGAACCACAATTATAAGCACAACCATATAAACTCATTTGTTGTCATCGATCAATGCGGGTGAGATGCTGTCGATCGATGCTAAGTGATAAATGTTGGTTGATGCTAGAGTTCTAATGCCGGCCGATGCTATCCGTAAAGAAGTGTCGGTCGACACCGAATGTATGCCGTCGAACGATGCTTGTCGTCTTTCTTTGTGGATCGTACGTTCGAGTTTATGCGGGTCTGATAATAGTAATTCTTGTCCTTTATTGCTCCTGGTACTCTTTTCCATGCACATGAAAGACAAAGGAAAAGAAAAATCAGTAACTTGAAAGTAAAACAAACCTAGACTCAATCCTAGAAATTAAATATGATGGTGATCAATGTTCCCCGGCAACAACGCCAAATTTGACATGATTGTGTTTACTGTTCTAGCAGGGTATAAATATCCTAAACAATTAACTATCAAATTAACCCTTAATCCTAACTCACAAAACAATACTTTTACCAAGAGAGATCAGGTGTAGTACTTAGGGATCGAATCAACAGAGAACAATGGCACACAATAGATTTCTTATTCCTAAATGTTAAGCTAGGTGATTATATAAATTGGTAACAAGTAATCAGCCTAAGGAAATATTCCTTATTGGAGAGCGTAGATGCAATATGGAAATATGCTAATAATGTAATTATGGAATTATGCTAATAATGTAAATATATAAATATGCTACTAAACTAACTACATGTTAATGTAAATATGCTAGATCTATGGTTTCAAGTTTAATGAATTATAGGGAATAAGAAGCACATATATCTAAATATTCTAGAACTCAAATATTAACAATCATGACCCTTTTAACTCCAACTCTCGTATGCGAGCAAAAGGAAAGACCATCGATCGACGGCAAAGGCTTAGTGTCGATCGACGGTGAAGTCAGAAGGAAGGGTGAACGAGATTTGATATGTTCACCAAGCTAATTAGACCAGCTCTCGCATGCGCCTAACAACCTAGTTCAATGGAGTCTATTCTGGCACAGAACCTACTCTCGTAGTCGTCCATGTCCTACTTTCAGGATCCTAGTTAGCTACTCTAGACTGCAAGCATTAAGCACAACTCAATTGATGGATATTAACTTAACCTAGCAATCCTAATTTTCGGCTAATCCATGATTGCTATTATTCAACCCTAAATCTAGTTGATAACTAGTCAGACATAAACAAAGTAAAAATAAAAATTTGAATATAATGCATAGATAAAACACTTGGGGTTCCAATACAAATCTCCCTAAGGAGTTATGAATCTTCTCCCTAAATAGAATACTAAAGAACCTAGCACCGTACGTCTCTCTTTTCTGGTCTCATACATAAAGTATAAATATAAAATCCTAAAATCTAGGTCAAAAGTCATCTAGGGTAAACTTGTAATCTTTTGTCTTCTCTCTAACTTGGTCTTGAAATCAACTGGCTGCGAATTGGTCATCGATCGATGGCAAGTGGTTAGCATCAAGCGAACTTGGTCATGTAACATCGGTCGATGTCAAGATAGTTTCATCGATCGACGGCAGTCTTGTACTTCAACTCTTTCAATGATCAACTACGAATTATTCTCCTCTAAATGCTCTAAAAGTTCCAAGTATCTCCATATATCTCCAAAACATACCTGGACCTATAAAGACCTTAAAATATAGCCTAGACACACATAATAGACCCTAAATAGAACCTATAATATGGCCTAAAACTGGTAATAAATAGGCTATATCAGCAAGCAAGGTTAGTGACATAACAATCGGTTCATAGTCTTGACGATCGGATGGACCGATGTGGTCTAAGATCATGGCCGAATGGTCTATGTCCATTTCTCATTACTTTTATGATTGTTACTTCTTTTTCTTCTTCATATACTCTCTGTTGCGGTTTGAATATGTAAGGATGAAAGTCGAATATTGATTTGGTTAAGCCGAAGTCATGCTCGTGTTCCATCATATCGCAAATCAAGGCCATGGGTCGGATTTGCTATGCGGTTTTAAGAGAACACTTCCCGTGGTTACCTTGGTCTGTGGGGATGGTTGGTTGTATTACTAAGGACCACAAGGAGTCGGTTTTGCAGGGAAAAGATTGAGGATTGATCAGAAGGATACATCTGAACCATGTGCATGACCGCATTGTTGATACGGTTCATAGGCGAGTCGGTTTGGGGTCCATATGTGTTTCGATTGTTCTTGGAATGTTTTCCAATACATGGACGAATAATATATATAATATTGATTAGAGGTTTATGTATTTAGACATAGGAACCGAACCATGCTTTGCTAGATCATTGTTAAACATTTGGTTCATGTCTTAATACTTTATAAATGTGTGATTCAGAAACTGGGGTTGATCGTGATCCGACCAAGGAGCCATGAAGACTCGATCAGTGTGAAGTTGTGTGATGTTTGGGTAGATCGTGTTAGGAGTTAATTTATAGTAGCCTATAGAGCAAACTTATTTTTGTTATGTAATGAATCTCATTTCTGTTTATTAATACAAATCGATTTACCCATTGTTATACTTGTTGTTTGAATTGATCAAGTACATATTGACAATGAAAATGACTAAGTAATATACAATTAAGACTGGAATATGAATCTAATATAAAGTGACGATCTAAATGTAAGCCGCAGGTCTATGTTGGTCTTGAACCTCAGGATCGGTCTTACAGGGGGGGGGGGGAGAATGTAATAACCCTCACGACCGGATAGGAATTAGGTCGAGAAAAATCCAGCTTTACCAGTTTGGAGTTGGTCCGACAAGAATTAAAATAAAATTAACTCGTTCAATTAATATCCTGTCGAGACTTTATTGTGGTCGAAATTCCTTCACTTGAGATTTCTGATCGAGTATTAATTATTTTGGTCAAGTTTTATTCAAGCTGGATGAGAATAGTCGAAAGCATATGGACCTGTGTGCTTGCTTGCCTGCTTAGTAAAATAAAATAATCATGTGGCTGGGAAGATTTCTTCATGGGAAGGTAAGTGTAAGCTGTTTTGTGGCTGTAAAGTGGTGAAACAGCTCTCCCACCTCTCTTCGCACAGCCTGAATTTTTTTCTGAGTGAACCCACAGCTGAAGTAACCTCAGGTCTTATTTATCTCCTTCTTTGAGATGTTTGGTCTTCCATAACCAGAAGAAAAACAGAGAAAATCACAGAGAAAAATCAGATAAAATTCAGAAAACACCTTGTTTGATTTTTCTTCATCACCTTAGTTCAGTTTGTTTCTATGTGGAAGATAAGATGGTGATATATCCAGAATAAACCCTCACTCTTTTTCTGTTTCTGATGTGAACCGAAGCTTGATGTATCTTTTAAAACAGTCCAGCGCTGAGTTAATCTTGAAGAAGAGAACCATCTGAGTCTATCTAACCGTTTGGTTTTTGGGTATGATTTATTTTATTGCATCAGTGAGTATCGGATCAGAACAGTTCATGTTTAACTCAGGTCATGGTCGGATCACTAAGATGTTTTAGGTTCAGTTTGTTAGTTTCGGTTTGAATTGATATTTTGTAAACCGCTAGCTAACTGATGGGAACTGTCTAGAACCAAGTTGAGCTGAACTAATCTTTCCCTAAACCAAACCTATATGAAACAAGCTGATCTGATATAGGATAAGTGGAACTGAGCTTGAACTGAATCTATTTAAGTTGTTTAGCTTGAACCAAACTGTCAGATTAGTGATGTTCTGAACCGAACAGATTTGATCTTGTCTTGAACTGATCTGAGCCGAGCTGTCTTTGTTATGAACTTGTCACATACTGATCTAGTCTGAGTTGAACTGAATTGTTAGGAGCAGAGCTGAACTGACCGAGCTTACTGAATTGTTTAGCCTTGAACAACTTTGTTGGACTGATGATCCTATGATCCGAACTGTTTTGTTTGAGGACAGAGGATGAGTGAAGACTTAAGCATCCAATTTATCCCATCCATGTAACCATGTACTCTCATTACCTGATTTAGTAGTTAATCTAACAGTCAGTAAATCCTTGTAGCCATTTAGTCTCTTGGTTTGAATCCAGATGGTCAAGGAGAGTGGTCATATCAGCCGAACTCGTCCTTGTGATCGTTATGAATCTGAAGTGTACCACAAGTGGAGTAGTGTGATTAGCTTGAGAACGTGTCTAGTCTTCCTTAGCCAATCTCATGGATTCAAAGGTATGTCTAGATAGATGATTGATGAGTTATGAATGGGTGTTGCTTGTTTGGAATTATTGAATATTGTTGATTGATAATCAAAGTCTCTTAATCTACAATTTGGTGAGGTGTTTACTTATGTAAACACTTCAGAATTATTTTTTGAGGTTTATCCCAAGCCTTAGTACTTCTTCTCAAGTACTAATATATAAGTATAGGATTAAGTATATAAGTATGAATCATGTGAAGTCTTATTGTATACTCATGACATGGGTGTGTTTATTGTTCTATCAAGGTATGAATATCCTAAACAATTAACTATCAAACTAACCCTAATCTTAACACAAAAATATTACTCTCGCCAAGAGAGATCAGATGTAGTACTTAGGGATCGAATCCACATAGAGCAATGACACACAATAGATCTCTTATTTCTAAAGACTAGGCTAGGTAGATATATATATATATATATATATATATATATATATATATATATATATATATATATTAGTAGTAAACAATTAATTAAGGAAATATTGCTTATCAAGAGGTATAGATGCAATATGGAAATATGATAATAATGTAAATATGGAAATATGCTATTAAAATAACTAGATGCAAATGTAAATATGCTAGATTTAGGGTTTCAAGCGTAATGAATTATGGGGAATAAGAAGCACAGAAATATAAATATTCTAGAACTCAAATATTAACTATTCTGATCCTTTTAACTCCAACTCTCGTATGTGAGTAAAAGGAAAGACTATCGATCGACAACTAAGGCCTGATGTTTATCGACAGTGAAATTAGAAAGAAGTGTGAACGAGATTTGATAAGACCACCAAGCTAATTAGACCAGCTCTCGCATGCGCCTAACAACCTAGTTCAATGGAGTCTAATCTGGCACATAACTTACTCTCGCAGTCGGCCATGTTTTACTTTCGAGATCCTAATTATCTACTCTAGCATGCAAGCATGAAGCACAACTCAAATGATGGATATTAACTCAACCTAGCAATCTTACTTTTGGGGTAATCCATGATTGCTATAATTCAAACCTAAATCTAGTTGATAACTAGTCAGACATAATCAAATAGAGAACAATAATCTGACTATAATTCATAGATAAAATACTGAGGTTCCAATACAAATCTCCCTAAGGAGTTATGAATCTTCTCCCATAAAAACCCTAGAAATATATTAGAAAACTTATCTCTCAAGAACATTCTCTCTGTGTAATACATAAAACATAAATATAAAACTCTAAAATTTAGGTTAAAACTCGTCCAGAGCATCTTCGTCATTCGTCTTTAACTTGGGCTTAAAATCGGTTGACTACGATGTGGCCGTCGAGCGATGGGAAGTGTGAAACATCTATCCACCTTGGTCTTGTAACATCGGTCATCAAGGTTGTGTCGTCGACTGACGACTGTCTTGTACTTCGATTCTCTAAATGATCAGCTACGGATTATTCTCTTCTAAATGCTCCAGAAGCTCCAAGTATCTCCATATATCTCCAAAACGTACCTTGACCTGTAAAGACTCTAAATCATAGCCTAAACACACATAATAGACCTTATACAGAGCCTATAACATGGCATAAAACTAGTAATAAACAGGCTATATCAACTCCCCCAGACTTAACCTTTTGCTTGTCCTAAAGCAAAAAAACCCTGTGAAAGAGGTTTTGAAAAGCGGAGAATCACATAATGTCTAAGTATAATTGTCACCTTACTTTGTTGCAACTACATCCTATCAAGTCAATCACAAAAAACCCTTTATATACCGTATCCTAGAAGAACAACCAAATCAATTCTACCAACAACTTAACAAATAATAGCTTGACTCACCCCTCTACTGATTTCATTTCTTTACATAAAATAAAAGTGCAGACTTTACCCTGTGAGTATCGGTCAAAGGACATATGGACTTATACCCCTGCAAGTATCTGAGTAACTAGGCACAAATTCTTCTTTTATCCCTTTCTTCCCTCTTTTTTCTCTTCTCTGAATCTTTTTAGATCTCAAAACCAATGATCAATGTTGTTTAACACAAACATTTTGTCATCTTCTTTTCAATTTTCATCTTCTTCTTCTTTTTTTTTCTTTTTTCTTTTCTCTTTTGGTTTTTGGACAAAGTTGTAGGCGAATAGTGGGGTCATTGGTAATGTACCTACCCCTCGCTTCCAACAATATGTGATCGTTCCTCTGAAATAGAATAATGGGGTCATCGGTAATGTACCTACCCCTCTGCATCTCGGGAAGTCATGTCAATCTTTTAAGCTTTTATGTTGATGCTGAAGAGAGAGAGAGAAGGGAACAAAAGGTGAAATGACTTGTACCTATATACTTGCAGAAGGAATCCGATCATGTGTATAAAAAGCCCCAAAGCAAGCAAATAACGTCAGGATTATTGTTGGAAATCAGCTTTGGTTCCTTCAAACTTTCTAAGCAAGTGTGATATAGCGGCATGATGATCCACTTTGGTATCTCTAGTAATCTCTGCAAACAACCTTCTAAGAATGGTGCTAAAGTGTGATTAGTCAATAATAAATCTTGATCATAGTCCCCTTCTTGACTCAATAAAAACTTTTTTTTGGAAAAAAATATATAGGTATAGAAATAAAACTCAAAAACAAATAAATAGCATTAGTTAGGAAAAATCAAATCATAAGTAAACAGTGTAAGTAGAAAACTCGATACCTCTCTCTGTAAGAGAGTGTCGATCAGTGGTGGGGAGGTGTGGTCGATCGATGGTCGCGATTCATTGTCGGCTGATGGTGCCCCTATGGTGTCAATCAATACTGGACTCAAACAGTCTGCAAAAACAAATTAAAACACGAAATAAATAGTAGGATAAGTAAAAACTAAATAAAAACTTACTAAACAGTGGGCTGCCTCCTACTTAACGCTTAGTTATAGTCTTAAGCTCGACGTTATGAACTTTCTAACTAGTATGGAGGTGGATCAACACTTGGAAAACAAATGTCTACATCTTCTTTGCTCTTCTGAAACCATGTACCACTAAAGCTTCTCATTGCCTCATCTCCTCTGGCTTTCTCATTCTTCATAATCTCCCTAGCAACCTCCACTGAATGCCATATCCTTTGTTGATTCTGAATACTGCGTTGTAGCATTCTATGTCTGGCAGATGTAGTCTCTTTTATATCCTTCAATTTCTGGAAATATCTTCCTTCATCAGACTCTGAGAAAAAGCAATCTCATCGAACATGTCTTCTAATTGTTTTTCTGCTATGGTTTTCTGTCTTTCCATCTCAGTATCGATCGATGGCCAAATGCCACCGTCGATCAATGTCAGTCTGTCTACTCCAATAGCGTGTTGTCTTTGAACAATGTCCAAATCTTGCTTCATCTCTTCAATACGGGTAGTCAAACCGTTGAGGCACTTGTGTATAAGATAATAGACACCATCAAGCTTATTGTAGAAATCATCAGTGACATCTCTTGAGCTTTGTAGATCTCATGCACAATATCAACAATCTCTGCTCTGCTATATGTCTTTTGTTTCTTCATAGACATAGCGATCTTTGCTGCATGTTCTTGTAAACATATGTAGCTCTGCTCAAACATAGTAGCTCTCTATAGAACTGCTCTAATATCTTTTTCTTGCACATTCACTACTCTTCCGTCTATAGCTCGTGCATTACAATTCTCATCTCTGTAGATGCCATACTCATCTTTCTTTTCCCAATGGAAAATTCTTCTACCATCAGCATCATAAGCACTCTTTCCATTCTCTATACGACCGTCGATCGATAGTGGGTTGATCCAACCGATTGATCTTGGACTTTCTGAACCATAGGAATTAGAAGTACAAAACGGGTGTACCCCTGGAAATGTGGTGTCGATCGATGCACACTGTCTGTCGTCGATTGATCTATGATGTTTGGAAGTGTATAGATCATTATTGATTTGCTCATTCTTCTGCTCCTGAATGTCCATCGACGGTGTAGGTTGTGCGTCGATCCTTGTCTGTTGCGGTTGTCCAAATAACTTTCCTAATCCATTAGGCATAACAAGGACATCTATTATAGCCTCCTTAGATATATGAAGAATTCTCCCATAAAGAGCCCGTGCACGTCCTTCTGGGTCTCTGAAAATGCCAAACTCATCTGGTGTAAGATAACCAATATTTGTATCTTCTTCTCTAAGTTCTCGGTCTGGTTTGCGTCTGATGTCGTTTGATGGCCAGGAGATGCTGTTGATCGATGCTCGAGAATCCACGTTTGCGTTTATTACCCAGCCGGCATGTTCCGGTGCTAGGCCGCGATACTCAATCAGCTCTTCCTCTTTGTAATCTGCATCGTATTTTTCGTAAGCTTCACCGTATCCTCGGTATGCCTGATGAGTGTCGATCGATGGTGAATGTTGATCGATGCTCGATTATCGAACTGTTGGCCGAGAAGGTTTCCGGGTCCATTAGCCATGGCAAGTATTTCTGCTATGTTTTCCTCAGTGAGATGTAAAAGTCTTCCATCCGTAGGTCTTGTGTGACCCTCTGAATCTCTCAGAATACCAAACTCATCTGGTTGTAGATAAACATATTCCCTCTCACATTATGCTGCAGAATCTAGTTCGAACTATGCTTTAATGGTAGTATCGATCGATGGTGTATGGTTACCGTCGATTGATGTCGATTTCCTGATTCGATAGGAAACATGAAAAAACACCAGAATCTTTCATAGCAATACCACAATACTCGATTATCTCTTCTTCTATGTAATCTTCGTCGTTCTTGAGGTAGGCACAATTGTATTTGAAATCTGCATGGTAGGTGTTGATCGGTTCGGAAGTAGGATTATAGATCAATGACAAAGGGTGGGTGTCGATCGATTGCTGAACTGCAAACGCGTTGATCGATTGTATGGGTGTGGTATCGATCGATGCTCCATCATATGACTCTTCATTGAAGTCATAATTGCAAAAGCATGTGGCCACAAACTCTGCATCATTACACAATTCAATCAGAGTAGCTTTATTCTTATTCTTAATAGGTTAATAAAAAAAATATTTTGATCAATTAAAGATAGATACAACCTGTTGAACTTCATATCCAGATAGCTCCCACAGTGGCCATGAATTCTCTCCCAAGTAGTAGTGAAGAGTTCCAATCTATCTTGATATCCATCACATGGAAGTCTACTGGGACTAGGGTGTTGTTAATCTGCACTGGAACATCTTTTACCATTTCTCCTGAGTTCACTTTTGAGTAGTCTACAAATGTGAAAGAATCATTGGAGGGTTCCACTTTCAGGTTCAACTCCTCTGCCATAGTTCTTGGCATAATGCTCAATTATGATCCAGTATCACACAGGGCATTGGGATATTTGTTGCCCTTGATGAACCATGGAACCACGAACTTCCCAGGATCACTTTTCTTCCTCAGAAAAGTCCCCTGCTTCATCTTCTCTCTGAGATGATTGAACATGATCTCCATATCATCATATGTCTCCCTTGTTTCCCTGAAAATATCCACAATCTATGAGTATAATAATCTTCATCAACATAAATATCTAAAGGAATTTTGAAAACTCTTTTAGTAAAGCTATCTATCTCTTTTTCATTGGCTTCTCTGCGTTGATTTTTGGGGATCTTTTGCTTCCTCTTGGAGTGTCCCTCATCTTCTCTATCAAGATCCATAGCTTCATACATGTCTCTATTCTGTTTTGAAACCGTCACGGTTGGACGCACAATCAAACTCGTATTGATGCTCAACAATCGAACTGGTTTTCTAATCTGTCGATCGATGCTCAGTTAGCATTGTCGATTGATATCGCTATCTCTCTGTTGGTCGGTGTTCTTGTTTCTTTGTCGATCGACGTTTTAGTCGATTCACCATGAAGCAACTGATACTGCAGGAATTGTTGTCGATCGACGCTCATTGCTTGGTGTCGATCAACACTAATAGGAGCTGTCGAATGACATAGAACTTTCCACACAAAAATCTCCAACTTGGAGCTTCTCTCTCTTAACTTCCTGCCAGAAATAATCATCAATCAATGCATTTAAAGTTGTGCTTCTTTCAAGCCTCCATTTTCTCCTTAATCAGGCTCTCATGCCTCCTAATGGTTTCACTTGTTTTCATCACTTGATTCTCCAACTTCTTCACATGGGTGCTGAGGTTTTCGAACTTGGTATTGAGATTGAGGTACAGACTATCTATCTTTCCATTGAAATCCACAATCATCTTCTGCTGTCCCTCTAAAACTCTGTTAACCACTGTTTCGATCTTGCTTTTCTGAGCTTCTGGAGGAGGATTATGGTAGTAACAAGACCCATAAGTCATGTTGTTGTTGAAGGAATTCTGCTATGAACCCCAATTAAAGTTACTCCTTTGACCATTCCCATTTGAGTTTCGGTTGAAACCTGGATTCCATTGTCTCTGGAAACCATTCCCATCACTTTAATTCACATCCTCTTCTTCAATCTCATCATCTCCAGACTCTATTGATTCTACTTCGGCAAAATTAACTTATTTCTTGGGAGATTTCTGAACACTATCCAGTTTTGCCTTGACCTCTTCAATCTGCTACTTGCTCAAAGTTGGAGTTGATTTCTTCCTCTCAAAATCTATGTTCTTGGTACTGCTACTGGATGCCTGATTCTAAATCACTCTCGTATCTTCTTGAGGACTCCTAGTGCTGAAATTCCCCTCCCTAGCTGTGTCCAAAGCCATCTGATACTATAATCCAATACACCTGAAGAAAGTGCTAAGAAGCTGTACTTCGTTGAACCCGTGATGTGAGCAATCTCTCTCGTATGACTTGAATCTGATCCAGGAGTTTCTTAAAGACTCTGAAGGCTCTTGTGAAAAAAGTAGAAATCTTGCTCCTCAGATCTTCTGCTCTCGCGTCATCAAAGAAGTTACGCAAGAAAGCGTTCTTGATGTCAGTCCAGGATGTCAGAGATCCTGGTAATAACTGCTTAAGCCAATATGAAGCTTCTCCAGCAAGTGATTACTTGAAGATCTTACAAAAGAAATAGTCCCCAGAGACTCCACAGGCTTTAATAGGAGTCACTAGATCCTTAAATCGCTCTAGATGATCCATAGGGTGCTCATGCCGCAACCCATGGTAAGGTGTCTGCGCTACAAGTGCAAAGAAAGTGGGCTTGATCTCAAAATAGTTTGTCTGAAAAGCTGGAGGAGGAATGGCGGATCTGTTGGCGTAGAACTGGTGTGGACAGTTTTAGTCAGCCAGTGTTCTCTGAGCAGCTTGGGCATTAGCTTCTGGTTGAGCTACTGCAGCATCTGCTTCTGTTTCTGCTTTTGTATCAGGGATTACAGTCCCCTGGTCGCCTATCTTTTGACCTACTGCATTACGCAGATGACCATTGAGGTCATGCAAGTCTCCACTCTCATCCCGAATAAATACTAAAGTCGCAAACATCTGAACTCGTCTGCTACTGTCGATCAATGCAGTTAAGTTGCTGTCGATCGATGTGGTATGATCAATATCGGTCGAGGCTCGAGTTCTGATGTCGGTCGATGCTTGAGTTCTGATGTTGGTCGATGCTCGAGTTCTGATGTCGGTCGATGCTATCCATAAAGAAGTGTCGGTCGAAGCTATGTAGGTGCTGTCGATCGATGCTTGTCATCATCCCTTGCGGACCATACGTTCAAGTTTTTCCGGGTCTAAGAATAGTAGCTCTTGTCCTTTATTGCTTCTGGTACTTCTTTGCATGTACCTGAAAAAAAACAGAAAAAAAAGTTTAGTAACTTGAGAGTAATAACAAACCTAGACTAAATCCTAGAAATTAAATCTAATGGCGATCAATGCTCCCCGGCAACAGCGCCAAATTTAACATAGGTGTGTTTATTGTTCTAGCAGGGTATGAATATCCTAAAAAACTAACTATCAAATTAACCCTAATCTAAACTCACAAATATTACTCTTGCCAAGAGAGATCAAGTGTAGTACTTAGGGATCAAATCCACAGAGAGCAATGGCTACACAGGGTCATGTAGAATCTTCGCTCTTTTGTGAAAACTAGCAGCTTCTTATCTTCAGTTAGGTGGTCGTAGATGTTCAGGGACAGCAAGGTGTGAGGTCTCAGACTTGTGCATTCTCTCCTCGACTAGTTCCAGATTAATTGTGTAACCTGGTTCGTCCAACACTGAGTGTCGATCAATATCGGGGGTTGTAGTGTCGATCGATGCAGTCGGGTGGGTGCAGATTGATGCTCGTTTTGGTGAAGTTTCCAGATCCATTTCGAAGTGTGTTGATCGTCATCAAGCTTCTTCTCCAAGTTCTGATGCATATCTTCAAACCATTCTTCTAGCTCCATAGTGGCTTTCCTACTCGAATCCAAATCCCCAAATTGTTCTTTATCCTTTGGCTCCAAGAGATCTCCGATGGTGACTTTTCTTTGTACATCTGAAGCATGATAACAACTTGATACATTTGTGCTCTCTAGTGTCGAGTGTGCAATGTCCTTAAAATAATTCGATCTTTCATGGATGTCGAGTGGTGTCAATCGACAACCGGTGTTAGTGTCGATCGATGCTGAGGTCTTAGGGTCGATCGACGTTGACATCTTAGTGTCGATCGACGCCGAGGTCAGATCAATAATATCAGCTTCTTCTGCTTTACTCGGCTCAGATAAACGATACTTAATACCTATTTCTACGTATTTGAGAAGCTGTCCTGGAATCTCGTCTTCTTTCTTAATTTGCCAATTCTCAAGGATCTTATCCCACTTATCGTTGATCTCTTTTTCTCGAGCTGCTGCTGCTTCATCGAGAAATTCATAAAGGAATTCTCTTTCAATATCATCCCAAACAGTCAGAGATCGTGGTTCCAGTCGACTAAACCAGAAAAATGCATTTCCAGAGATAGAATAGGGGAGGATTTTCCAGAGCATGTGGTATTAAGACACTTCATTCTGCTCGCTCCTTGAGACTAGATCCACAAGTTGTTCGATGTGTTCCTTAGAATCTTCATGAGGCAAACCCTGAAAAGAGTTATGAGCTGCCCAATCATACCATTCATGGCTCATCTGGAAGTCATTTATCTCAGCAACAGCAATGACATCAGGGATCACAGCACCCTATGCATTAATCAGTTGTCCTATATTGTTGCGAGAACGACCTTCTTCGTCTCGTAAGATCCCATTCTCATAAGCCTTAAGTATAAGAACTTAAATTTCCTATGTCTTCTCGCAAGTAGTGTCGATCAATGCTGAGGCCTTAACGTTGATCGACGTTGAAGTCTTAGTGTCGATCGATGCTGAAGTCGGATAACTAATATCGGCTTCTTCTACTCAGCTCAGCTCTCCATATCCATCATCTTCTTATTCCTCTACCATATATCTCAACATAGATTCCATTTCGATCTTCATATTTGCTTCAGTATCATAGATAAAGTTGGTGAGGAAGGCGTTTGTGATGTCATTCCAGGTAGTGAGAGATCCTGGTGGCAACCTCTTAAACCAACATGCTGCTTCTCCAGCAAGAGGGAATGGGAATAGTTTGAAGAAGTAATAATCTTCAGAGACTCCATTGCACTTAATGTTTGACGCTAAATCATCGATGATTCAAGGTGGTTACTGGGACATTCATGAGGAATACCATGAAAAAGATGGTGACCCACAAGAGAGATATATGTAGGATTCAGCTCAAAGACATTCCTCTGTGGTGCATAACAACGCATCACAAACCTTTTGGCGTAGAAAACCTTAGGTATGTTGTAGTCTCTAAGTGCCTTTTGTGGTTCAATCCCAGAATTCACAGTAACAGCAGTACCATCAGGGATTGTACTCCCCTATGCATGAATCAATTTCCCTGCACTGTTGTGCGCACGATCTCTTTCGTACCGTAAGATGCCATTCTTGTCAACTCTCAGTATGAGTACTTTGACCTTCTCTATCTTCTCGCAAGTAGTATCGATCGATGGCGAATTGTGGGTGTCAATCAATGTCATGATGTTAGTATCAATCGACAAGGAAGTATTGGTGTAGATCGATGCTCGCTTCTATTTGCTAGAGATCACTGCTTGGAGCGTGTCGACTGCCCTCGTAGACTTATGGATCGTGTGCAAATCAACAGGTTCCTTTTTTGAAGAACCAAAAACCATCTCCTCATTGCTTCCTATTACTAGTATGTACCTGACACACAAGAATTTTTTTTATGTAAGTAAACTAATATAGAAAAATACCTAGAATAAATCAAACAAATTGAGTCTAATGGTGAATCCTTGCTCCACAGCAACAACGCCAAATTTGACATGAGGTTTTTTATGTATTTCAATGCAAACTCTATCAAATTAACCCTATGAACTACTCTTGCCAAGAGAGGTCAAATTGTAGTATTTAGGGATCGAATCCACATGGAGTGTGGGCACACAATAAACTCAATACACTCGTGATTAAGCTAGGTAAATAGATTAATAAGCGGTAAATAAACTAGCAGTTAATTGATTGATTGGTAAGTAAACAATAATAATGAATATCTAGATCTAGGGTTTCAGGCAAGTGGATTATAGAAGATAGAAGCTACGGGTATTATTCACAGAACTCAATATCTAATGTAAAAGTCGACCAGCTCTGCTGCGAGTCTAATCTATTAACTAAGTCCAATGTCTCAGCTCTCGCGTGTTGACACGGAATGACCGTCGATCGATGTAAATGATCCTGCATCGATCGATGGTCTATTGAGTCAAGTTTTATGACCTAATTCGATAAGTTCACTGAATTAATTAAATCAACTCTCATTTTTTTCTAGCAACCTAGATCAACATGATTAATTCTGGTAGTAGACCATGCTCTCGCTTGCGCCTAACTATCCTATGATCAGGGTTCTAGTTAGATACTCTAGAACACAAGCAATAAACACAATTATATTGATAGATCTAATAATCACCCTAGCAATTATATTGTTTGGCTAATCCATCAATACCATTAATAAACCGTAAACCTAACAAGAGATCTACTCAGACATGATCTTTGTCATAGAAATCATAGATGAATAGAATAGATATAGAATATAAATCAAATAAAGAACCAAAGGAGTTCCAGGAGGACTCTGAAGGAGTTCCTCCCTTCTCTCCCAACCCTAGAACAATAGATAGAATAAAGCTTGGTGCCTAAACAATGGCATATAAACATATAAATAAGGTTTTAGGTCGTTCATGGGTATTTTGGTAATTTATGATGGCTTCTGGACTTAAGTCGGCCATAAAACAAGTCGGGCCTGTCTTCTGGGATAACTGTCTATCGACACCAAGGCTGTTCCGTCGATCGACACTCATTCATCTTCTCGACAGCTTCCTCTCGCGAGGCAGACATACCACTCTCCAGTAAAAGGGGCATAACTTTAGATCTAACCGTCAGATAGACCTCAAACCGTGGAATTGGAAATATAACTCAAAACTCTATCTTCTGTCAAAAGATTATTTCAATATCATCATGGGAAGATCTCCATGCATAGCTAAACATATGACGCATCCGTGCAGTTCTGCATCTCTAAATGCTCAAGAACCACCAAAGTTCTCCAAAATGTACCTAAACCTGAAAATACTTCAAAAAATACTCCAAAAAAAATATAATAGACTCTAAATAGGGCTGATATCATGGCACAATAGTAGTAAATATCAGGCCCTATCATTCAGTCATCTAGTTTTTGCCAAGTATAGTAGCCGATATTCTCCACTCCAACTCAGTGTTCTTGGTGTTGTTGCTAGATGCCAAGTTCTCAACAAGTCTCACAAACTCTTGGATTCTTAGTGGTGAAATTCCCATCACTAGAAGTGTCTAGATCCATTTGGTAAACTACAGTGATGTCTCTGAAGAAGGTACCACACAGCTGTACCTTCTTGAATCCATGGTGTGGAAAATATCTCTGATATGATTTAAATATTTTCCAAGAGCTCTTGAATGATTCTGCAGGCTGATGTGTGAATATATAAATTATGTTCCTCAAGTCTTCATATCACGAGTCATCAAAGAAATTAATTAGGAAAGCATTCTTGATTTCATCCTAGAATGTAAGAGATCCTGGTGGTAATTTCTAAAGGCAATATGAAGCATCTCCATAAAGTGAGTATTGTTGAGGTCAAAATCGTTCACGACGGAATCCAATGTATAGCTCCTAATATTTACATGTTCTAGACGATATTGTAGGAACTATTTGGAGTCTATTATGTGTGTCTAGGAATTTGTATTTGAGTCTTTTCAGGTCCATGTACATTTTCGAGCATTGTAGAGATTATGAGGCTTTATAGAGCTCAGAGAGAGAGAGAGAGAGAGAGAGAGAGCCCCATAGCTGGTCAAATTTAGCAAAGTACGAGTCGATACAGAGCCTTCAATCGATGATGCACTCTTGCCGTCGATCATGGTCGACCTGCAGTAGCCCAATTCATAAAGTACCCGACTTAAGCCCAAGTCATAGAAATTACAAGATTTCCCCTGGATGACTTTTACCTAGTGTATATGGTCTTTGCCAATGTTTTATGCAGAGAGAGACTGTTTTACATGCTTTGATACTTTTTGTAACAAACATACTATTTTAGTGTTTTTGGGGAGAAGATCAAGACTTACTGGAGCTTTGTATCAGAACCTACTTTTTAATCCCTACTCTTTATCCTATGCATTATTTTATGTTTATGTTTATGTTTATGATTATGTTATGCTTAGTTATGTCTGAGTAGTCACCTTGTTATATTTAGGGTTCATTAAGGGTTTTGATGGTTTAGCCAAACTATACAATTGCTAGGGTGATTATTAGATCTATCATTATAATTTTGTTTATTGCTTTTGTTATAGAGTAGCAAACTATAATCCTGATCTTAGGATAATTGCATTGCGAGAGTAGGATCGTTACGTGAACATTGTTGACCTTAAATTACTAGGTACAATCAATAGAATTGTCTAGTGATCTAAGTCTACAAATCGAATCTGGTCGTTTAATACTTGACTAAAAAATCCCTTGGTCGATGTTGTTTGCATACCATCGATTAACGGTCATTCTGAATTTTGCACACGAAATTTGTAGATCCTGAGCTTAGAAATAGGATATATATAACTTAATATATTTACTTATTGAATTCATGTTTTATGATTGAAAACCCCTTCGCTTCTATCCATTATACTACACTACTTGAAAACCCTAGATCTAGTATTTTCCTTAATTGTTTACAAACCAACTATTTTGTTGTTACATATTCTATATTCTTATTAATTGCCTAGTATAACTAAGTCGATTATGAAATCTATTGTGTTCCCTTGCTCTCTGTGGATTCAATACCTAAGTACTACAACTGAACCTATTATTTGAGAGATTTATCAGTAGCTCTAGGGTAATTTGAGCTCGTATCAAATTTGGCGCCGTTGCCGGGGAGCAAGGATCTCTATTAAATTTGGTTTGTAAGTTTTTTCTAGGTTTTCTTTTTTAGTTTACCTAAAACTAAAAAACTTTTCTTTTGTCTTTCAGGTTGATGCCCAGCAATATGATATACTATGGATTTTACCTATTTCGCCTATAGATATATAAAGTATTTTTAGAGTCTTTTATAGGCATTTGGTATTGTTTTAGAGTATTTACAGGTCCACGTATTCATTGAAAGAAATTGGAGATTTTGGCCTAGCTTGGAGAATTTAGGATGCTTAGCAGAAACTCAGAGTCGGATCCAGATTTATGAAGGGACCACCGATCGACGTCACACACTGTGCGTCGATCGACAGCCAAACAACAGGATTGGTGAAGGCTTGAGAAATTACAAGTTTACCCCAGAAGTTTCATTATTTGCAAGATAAGTCCCTGGCCGAAATTTAGACTATTTATTAGGGTTTCTATCTTAGTTTTAACCTTAGCCTAGGAGATCTAAAAAAAAGTTGTCTTCTAAGTTGCACAAAAGTTTGAGAATTAATAGTTGGAACACATTGCTACATCTATTAGAGAGACATATATGATCATCATTACAGAGTAGAATCTATCTTAGGCAATCTAAATAACCGGTAACAAACGAGAGTTGAATTGGAAGTCTAAAGAATCCATGAAACCGCAAACCAGTATTGCTTAGAATGAGGATCGATCGATGCCAAATCGATCGACGCTACCTAGTTGGCATCGATCGATACTCAGTTGAGATGCACAAGACAGATCACCTAAACCATAATGCTTAATAAAACCCTAACAATCTATTAGTCTGTAGTATCTAATCTCACCTAATAATTTTCCCAAGTCTACTCTCTTAATTTAATCCTCATAAACCAAATCAATCTTGAAATCGCTTTTATTGTCATTGTTATAATTCATCTAGCTTTAATTCAAAAACAATACGTCTATCGTGCAATCCTAGAGTCTCTGTGGATTCGATCCCTAAAGACTATATTGAACCTCTTATTTGAGAGAGTAAAGTGGGAAATAGGGTTAATTTGAAAGTGAAATAAAAACACCCACATCAAATTTGGTGCCATTGCCGGGGACCCTTTCTTATTGCCATTACATCTCGTTTAGAATATTGTCTAGATTTTTACTTTTCTGTTTGCTAATTTATTCTTTCCCTAAACCTCATGATGCAGGTACTTAAAGGAGAGAATATGGATTCAGGAAAACTACCATCGATCAACAGAGCTAGTCTGAAGTTGATCGATGTTAGTCCACAGCTGTCGGGCGACACCCTTCCATTGCCATCGATTTATACCGATTAGCCAGAAGCAGGTAAGTAAGCCTTTACTGATTCTGATAATAAGAAAGTAGTCTTGATAGAACCAATAAAAAAATAAAGCAACAAAGTAATCCAACTAATTAATTATCAGGGGGCTTTAATCGCTAATCAAATCACCAAATCTCCAAAGAATGAGATAAAACATGAATTGCCAATGCTCGAATACCTAAACCCCAGTAGAACCTATTCCAATGGGTCCGCGATTCGATTATCCGATAACCATACTGGAAGCTCTGAGCTTGATATCGGCTTCCTAATTATGGCGCGCAAAAATCAGTTCAGTGGTTTTCCCACCGAACACCCGAACGATCACATTGAGATGCTAGAAGACATGGTGAACGACGATTTCAATCGCTGCAAGCTTTTCCATTTCTCCCTAGAAGGTGACGCCAGGAGGTGGCTGAACCAGCTACCACCATGATCTCTGACTTGTTGGGAAGATATTAGAAGCGCTTTCATCAATCACTTCTTTGACGAAGAGAGATACTGGGAAGCACAGAGAGAAATATCCAATTTCGTTCAACGCAACCGTGAATCTTTTAAAAACTCCTGGACGAGGTTCAAGAGCTACCCACTTTTGTGTCCACACCATGGATTCTCAGAACCCCAACTCATTAACACTTTCCATCAGGAGAGAGGACGGATTTTTAACTGGTAAAACAGACGATAATCCCAGGAGACATTGCAATGTTGTAGCTTTACGAAGCGGTAGACAATTCACCCCTAGCGTTAAACAAAGCATCACTATCAATGAATTCCAGAAATTCACAACAAATAAAAATGAAAAATCGCATCTCATCTCGCTCGAAACATAAGAGAAAGATCCCGATATCCTTCCTGAAATCAACATATTAGACCAAAATGACGACCTTGAGGAATTAATTGTTGACCCTACGTGAAAGACCACAGACACATGAGACATCGATCGACACCCTTACTGGACGTCGATCGACGCTCTGTGTCTATAATCGATCGACGCTTTGACCTGAGAATCGATCGACGCTCTGACCCATAACCAACCAAACCGGTTAGGACAAAGATCTACCAATCAAAACCCCCCCCCCCCCCCCCCTTTCCTCCAAAAAAACGCTAAGAAGAAGAAGAAGCAGCTAGAAAAAGCAATATGCAAGAAAGTGTTTGACAAAGTAAACATCGAGATGCCACTAAGCGATGCCATTCACATCTCCTCAGCCATTAAGAAGTATGTGAAAGATGCAGCATCACGAGGATTCCATGAATCAGAACACTGTGTGATGATGGTATCCAAAGGAGTGAGCAAAATCATTCAAGGAAAAACTCCAGTCAAACTTCCTGATCCCGGTAGTTTCATTTTGGACTGCACTATTAGCGATGAGAGATTTCAGAGATCCCTCTGCGATTTAGGCTCTAGTGTCAACCTGATGCCTTATTCCGTTGCAGTCACTCACGGGCTAACACAGTTCCAACCTACCAGGGTCACTCTCGTTTTAGCTGATAGATCCACTAGACTTCCGGAGTGCGTACTTGAGGACATGCCTGTACGCATTCGTAACTGCGATATACCTTCAAATTTCATAGTACTTAAAGATGAGCGAGAACCTCGAAACCTGATTATCTTAGGAAGACCTTTCCTAGCCACTGCCGGTGCAATCAGTGATGTCAGAGAATGACGTATATGCCCCAACATTGGGAAGATACTGATGGTCTTTGACATGGAAAATATAATAAAACAACCTTTGATCGACGGTCAAACCTATCATATCGATTATTTTTCCGACGTAGCAGAAGAAACGTTCATAGATATGTGCTCAAACAAACCTCTAGAGAAAGGACTCACATCTCCTAAAGGCGAAATATCTGCGTTAGAAGATCTCACTTGAGAATATACAAGGTTAATGGATGCCACAGAAGAAATTTTTAATGTAGACCTTGACGAACTCGACCTATCGATCACCGTCTATCGACACCCCACTCTCACCGTCGATCGACAACGTATTGTGAGCGACGACTAGATGAAATTAAAAGATCATTTCCCTTTACCTTTTATCGATTAGATGTTAGAACGGCTTGCAAGCCACAAATACTTCTGTTTCTCGACGGGTATTTCGGATTCTTCCAGATTCCCATACATCCAGATGATCATGAAAAGACCACCTTAACATGTCCCTATGGAAAATTTGCATATCGCAGGATGCCAGCGACTTTCCAAAGATGCATGATGTCGATATTTACCGATATGATCGAAGACTTCATGGAGGTTTTCATGGATGAATTCTCGGTATATGGTCCGAAATTTAAAACTTGTCTCGGTAACCTATGTAAGGTCCTAGCTAAATGCAAAGAGAACAAAATAAGAGTTATTGGCTGTGGTATTCGCCTTCGAGAAATTTCGTTACAATCTTGTGAGTTCAAAATTAGTAGTTCACACCAACCACGCGGCATTAAAATACTTAATGTATAAAAATGACGCTAAGCCGAGACTTCTACGATGGATCCTACTTCTCCAAGAATTCGACATAGAAGACAAAGATAAGAAAGGAGTAGAAAACGGAGTCGCAAATCACTTATCACGAATAAGAATAGATGACGACATCCCTATAGACGATTGCTTACCCACATAAAATGTCTACTTAGGAGAATCGACTTTCGTTGGTAGAGTTAGTTAAGCACATGAAGTGGAATCGATCGATACCCATGCTAAGCCCATCGAACGATTATGGGTGTAGAGCATCGATCGATGTTGCCCATCTATTGTCGATCGACAACACACTTGAGAATGAAGATGAAATAATCACTCCAATAAATATCAATGTCAGTTGTAACTCTTTGATCCCGAATAATGACTCTCCCGGAGGTAGAGGTTTGAGTTGGGGGGTGTGTGCACTAAACACCACTGATAGACCTTGGAACGCAGATATAGTAAACTATCTTGCGGCCGAAGTAGAACCTGGACTATTCAAAGGATATCACAAAAATAAATTTTTAAGAGAAATCTGGATATATCACTGGGATGAACCTTATCTTTATAAAAATTGTTCTGACGACATATACAGACAATGTGTTTCCGAAAGCGAAAATCCAGATATTTTATATCATTGTCACAGATCCGATTACGCGGGACATTTCGCTAGTTTTAAGACAATGTCAAAAATCCTACAAGCAGGTTTTTGGTGGCCAACTATGTTTCGCGATGCTCAGGCTTACATAGCAAAATGCGACCCCTGCCAAAGAAGAGGAAAAATCAGAAAGAGAAATGAAATGAAACAAAATTTCATACTCGAAGTTGAAGTGTTTGATTGCTGGGGCATCGATTTCATGGGCCCTTTCCCTTCTTTGCACGGAAATAAATACATACTGGTCGCTGTAGACTATGTATCCAAATACGTGGAAGCGATAGCAACCCTGAAAAATGATGCTATCGTAGTCGTTAAACCCTTTAAGAGTATTTTCTTTCCTAGATTTTGGAGTTCCGCTGATCGTAATAAGCGATGGAGGTACACACTTCATTAACAAAGTGTTCGAAAAAACTACTCAAGAAACATGGAGTTCACCATCGAGTAGCTACACCCAATCATCCTCAGAACAGCGGATAAGTAGACGTATCTAACCGTCAGATCAAAGAAATTTTAGAAAAGACGGTAGGATCAACCTGAAAAGATTGGTCTTTAAAGTTAGATGATGCACTTTTGGCATACCGAACAACGTTTAAAACACCATTAGGAACTACCCCATTTCACCTAATCTATGGAAAAGCCTGCCATCTCCTTGTAGAACTAGTGCATAAAGCCAAATGGGCAATAAAAAAGAGAAACTTTGATGCTAAACCAGTAGCAGAAAAAAGATTAATTCAACTAAACGAGCTCGATGAAATCAGATATCGAGCCTATGAGAACTCGAAATTGTACAAGGAGAGAACAAAAGCCTATCACGACAAGAAAACTATTTCATGGCATTTCGAACCGAACGATCAAGTACTCTTGTACAACTCTCGTTTAACTCTATTTTCTAGAAAACTACGTTCTCGTTGGTACGGACCCTTCACCATTAAAGAAGTTACACTTTACGGGACAATTTTCCTATTTAATCCTAAAGGAGGGAATTTCATAGTTAATGGGCAGCGCATGAAACATTACTGGGCTAGAGCTGAAATTCCGCATACTCAGACCATGGGTCTAGTGGTGCCTAACCCCGAATGATAAACCCATTTTTCGTCAAGCTAACCACGTTAAACAAGCGCTGAGTGCGAGGCAACCCACTAATACTAATACAAAAAAAAGTAATAATAATAATAAAATAATATTAAAATAATATATAATAAAAATAAATTAATATATATATATATATATATAAGAAATAATAAAAATAAAAATAGTAAAATAAAATAAAAAGAAGAAAATATATATAATATAAATAATTAACTAATTAATAATATTATTTATGCATTTACAAATTTCTTAAGTGAATGTGGAATCATCGAACAAACCATCGATCGACGCCCCTAAAGGACCGTCGATCGACGGTCGTATGTCGAGTAGGTTAACTCGACACGACCCCGATTCATAAATCACTTTTCTCCAAAACCGCCAAAAACACACACGAGTACACACTCGAATTCTCCCCCAAAATTTGGTCGATTTTTTTCTCGTTTTTGAGTCTAGATAACTCATTTTTTACCCTTTCTACCTGTTAAGTTCATTAAATCACTCAATCATCAAGGTATGTTCTCCAAATCTCTTAGATTAGGGAACTTTTTAGGGTTTGAAGAAAAATCGAATCTTTTGTGGATTAACTCGGAATTTAGGACGTTTTAGGGTAATAAAGTACTAGATTAGGAACTATCTATCATCTTTACATATGATTTGGACTATTTAAGTTTGTCCCTTTCGATTTTTGTAACCTCTGATTCGTGATCGACCGTCATTCGATGCCCCTGAGTTGCCATCGATCGATGTCCTTGAGGCTCTGTCGATCTATAACCATGCGGTACCATCGATCGATGGTAGGTCTTTTTCTCTCGAAATCTATACTGATTCTTGTTTTTATTTCGCTATGCAGATGGACGAGAGGCGAAAAAAGCACGATACGAGACCGGTAGCTCCAGTTCATTCGAGGATTATCCCATCCCTCAAAAAGCAGTGGCATCGAGGGACTGCACACATCGTCCCGTGCGCGAGGAGGGGGATGATTTTGACAGCCTCTACTACAAAGCTTAGAAAAGAGTTACGATCGAGCCCACCAAGTTTGTCGATAAGCGAACTCCGAAGAAGCTGGGGCTCTATACGGATTTTAGACAGATGGTGCAAGAGCTTGGACTGGGCACCATGGATACTAAGCCATATCCTATGTATCCTGACCTGGTCCAACAGTGCATAGATACGACTCAGGTGCTCTACAAGAGCCCCAGGGCGAAGGTGGTGCATGAGGCCACCCTGACTTTTCTCATCAGAGGTATCCGGTACCGGATCCCCATCCCGCAGCTCTGTGAGATTTATGGCTTCGACATCGGTACCAGCAACTTTTCAGTTGCAGGTTTCCCTTGTCTGCTTACCTTCTGGGGCCTCATCGAGACAGGTCATTTCGACTCAGGCTCAGCCACTCAGGCGGACGTCTGTCACCCCACTCTGCGGTATTTCCTGAAGGTCCTTGCCAACACTCTGTTGTGCAAGATGGAACCCACCAAGGTTAGGGTTCTGGAGCTGACATTGCTGTACTATTCCGTCAGGGAATTAGTTGGGCTCGACGATGAGGTCTTTCTCCCAACTATGAGCGATCAGCAGGTGAACTTGGGGGCCATATATTTGCTGAGCACCTGGTGATCATGAAGGACAAACCCTTCAAATGTTCTGGCTCGAAGAGGGAGACGATCGGGAGCCTCTTGACACCTATCTTTAGCTTTCTTGGCATTAGCTTTGAGGGAGCCTCGGTGGAGAGAGAGCTGCGGTTCATGGATGAGGGTCACTTGACGAGGACCCAGTGACTGAAGGAGGGACGCTATTGGTCCTTTGTGGATGATGAGGGGCTTCAGATGATAGACCTCGCAGGGCACGAGGTGACTGACTTCGTTGATGATCCCCAACGCTTCACCTTCCGACCAGCAGAGCAGCATCTCCAAAAGGCACCTCTCAGTGTCAGGCGCAAAGGAGATCTCAGACCAGCCCACCCGGTCGCAGCAGCCGCACCGGACGCACCAGCACAGCCACCTCCATATCTCCCAGCTTTCCCTCAGATCCCGGAGATCCCCATCCATGACCATGGTGTCTTCCAGCGGCTCGTAGTGGATGCACCTAAAGCTATATGGGTCAGAGTGGAGACGATGTCTCGGTGCCAATGTATCAGCCGTCCCAGGAACAGAGCCAGATCGCCACCGGGAGCAGCACCACAGCACCAGCAGCATGATACGGATACCTCAGACGGGGTGTAGTCCCTTCGATACTCCTTTATCTTTTATTTCATTTTACTTACAGACATACTCATATTTATTTTTCTTGTTGCATTTGGATTTAGACTACTTATTTATTGCTATTTGGATGTTTTTAACGTGTGCTTCAGTGTCTAACAGAGCTAACCCAAAGAGAGATGATCAGAATGGAGAGTAGACACACACGATTCATTCTGTCAGCTTAGCATCGATCGACACCTCCTTGTTGCTGTCGATCGATGGCGAACTAACAAAGAGTAAAGAGTTTTTGACATTATTTATACAACTACTTATTTCAGTGTTTATTCTATTTTTGAAGGTTTACTCGATAGTTCGAATACACCATCGATCGATACCACCAATACACTGTCGATCGACGATGATGGTTTACCATCGGTCGACACTCACCTACTGCCATCGATCGATACTCCTAACAAAGTTGGTATGTTCGACTACCTCTAAATACTGTTTCCTTATGATTTAATTTCTCTTACACTGTTAGATCTGAGGTTAGTCGGGCGGTTTGTCTGGAAATCTAACTTGATTAGTGGGCTTATTACTGAGGACGTCTATATAAATTTAAATGATATTGTTATTTGCCTTTCACAGTATACAATGATTCTCAAAGGTTTTAAGTGTAATTTCTAGTCGAAAAGTGAGTCCCCCTTCTTTCTTCCGATCCCTCGGCCTTTTATAGCCCGCGTCCTACCTTGTTCGCCCTAATGTACGGCTCTATCTTTCTTAACGGCCGGGCCTCCTTGTGGGCCGTACAATAAATCGCCACGACCAAAGGTCGAACTCGGCTCTGTTAAAGAGAAGCCTGCCGCTGTCGGCTGGTGCGTTGAGCTCGGGCCATTCTTCCTCACGGCCAAATTACAATCGAACCGTGCCGTAATCTGGTGGGCCAATCCTCCTGACGGGCTACTCCTTCGCTCAATAGGCCGTGTGAAGGGATGCAATCCATCTCTAACAGTAAGTCCCCCAGTTCGTTCGAAGCGAGCACGAGCAAACTTCGAGCGAATTCTTCGTGTCCAGCTTGGAGGGTGAAGGGAATTTCTTGAGGATCGCCTCGTCCTGAGCATTTCTGGTATGTTGGGCTGGCCACGGGTCGGTAAATCGGGGGTCGAGATCTTTATTTCAGCGATGAACGACTTTGGTCGGGATGTTTTTGGTCTTTGCTTCGCGAAACCGGTTGGAGTTCCATGCTACAATTATACCGGGTCTAGCTTCCAAAGTAAGATCGCCACCTTTAGGCCCAATAGGCCCATCTAGAGTAATGATTGCACGACTCTAGGGTTTCCCCCACTTTTTCCTATAAATAGGAAAGTGTGGGTCTGGTTTTTTCATTCCTCCCCCGCGATTTCAGGTACTCTCTTTCTCTCTTTTCTCTCTCTAAGTGTTCATTTGTATAATGAAAACTGGGTCTGGGCATAAATTCTCCGAAGCAGAGAAAGGGAAAGCTCTCGCCGCATTTCCGACGGCCGATTCCGCTCGGCCGAGGGATATGACTCTGCCCGATGATCCTTCCACGGCTCATTTAGATGCCCTGAGGGACATGGACGGTCTAGATCTTTCCCAGCGACTGTTGGTCGCAGACTCCGAGAGATTTCTGAGAGAAGACGGTAACGGGCAGTCGAACGAAGACGAGAATCTGGACGCAGTGGCTGATGAGACCGGTAGGGTGTCCACTCGGGAGCAACGAGTTGTTGTCAGCGAAGAGCCTCTGATTTTGCCGGAAGACGATATGCTGTATCCGATCAAATACCATGAAATCAGAACCTTCGAGTGACTGCCAGCGCTGGACGCGAGTCTTGTGCGCCCGTCGATCGTCGAAGGCCAGAAATGGGGGGGGATGTTAGGGGAACCTGGTCCACAGTTGGGAGCGTTCGAGCGATCTTGAGAGCGAGCGGTGGCGCAGGAGTCACGTTCATCATCCCCCGAGACTACCAGCGACCATGGAGTCTCCCTATCGGCTGTCAATGCGTCTATGAATCTTTCTTTTAGAAGGATGTGAAGCTATGGTTTCCGATTCCAAGGCTCGTAACATCGTATTGCTTCCGCCGTGGGGTAGCAATTTATCAAATGATCGTTGGTACTTGGCGCAACGCAGTAGCACTCATGGTGATGGCCGCCGAGATCGACGTATCGATGAGTGTCAGGGTCTTTGAGGAGATGACGATGACGAGCGCCCAACCGAATGGCCTATTCTCACTGCGGATGAGACCGGGTCTAAATATTCTGATTGGCCATCCAAACAAGACCCCGAACTGGGAGCGATAATACTTCTATGTGAAGAGCGACAGGGCAGCTTTCGAGGATCCCCCAAACGATAGATATCGCGTTCGATGTAGCTCTAGGCTTGGTTAGACTGATTTAGCAGAGTAAGTTTTGGTCGTGTCGCTAACTGACCATCTCTCTTTGTTTTGCTCTTTTTTTGCAGTCATGCATCCTTGCACGAAGGCCTATTCCGAGGACTTCTTTCTAAATGCGCTAAAGATCGCAGCCCTCAGCCAGGAGAAGTGGTCTTCTATTACTCGCAAATGGATTCAGAGGAATCAAGAACGCATTGCTAGAGGCATGCCTGCTTCATATTCGAGATGCTTCTTTATGTAACCTCTCTGTATTAATGTTATTTCTTGATTGCAGCCGATTGGATATCCGACATCCCGTGCGAGCAAACTCATGATCCAAGACTCAAGCTTATTCCCGAGGAACTGCTCGGTCGAAGAAAAAGGAAGAAGGGTAAGGGTCAAGAGATGAGAGACATTCCAAATTTCAGCTCGTTGCTGGAAAGCGATCTTCATGGAGTAGATCTTCGGGATGCCAATCGCCTTTCGGTGTTAGACGCCATGGATGCAAAAACCTCTGGTCGCAAAGATGGAGATGTAGATCTCGAGACCGGACTAGCTGGGGTCCCGGTCGCAGAAGACACCGAGCCGGAAGGTGGCTTGGTTCACAGGAATTCAAGGGGCAGAACAAAGCTAGCTAGAGCCGAATGTGCGCGCGAGGATGCCCAGTCGTCACGGGACCAGAAGGGTGATCAAGATGTTTCCCGAACCAAAGAGAACGATAATCCTTCTGAATCGGCAAAGGGATTCGCCTCAGATGAGCAGCCCCTAAAGAGGAGGAAGAAGAAGAAGAAGAAGAAGAAGAAAAAGAAGGAAGCCGCCAAGGAAGCTGCATGTGCTCGCGAGGAAGCCGAGGATTTGTTCCCCGGTGATGCTCACGAGGGGGAAAACGAGAGTGAGGCTCCGAAGATTCCTGAGGAGCATAATGCTCCCATCGCCGATGATGTCATCCCCCAATCGGCGAAGAAGGCGGTCGAGAAGGGGGCAGAGATACCAAGGCACGCTCGTCGCTCGTTGCCCCATCACGTGAACTTCCGCTACTCCAACGAGGCAACCCCCTTGGTCAGTGACGCCCACGCCTGCGCTGTACATATGCCAGAGGTTGGCGATCTCCTCTTCTCATAGCTGTACATCGATGCGGCTCGGAATGCTCTTCTGGTTCTTATTTTTGCACCTTTATATATTTTGTTCGATTGTTTTTCTCAGTCTTAGTTAGTTTCATTGCATCTTGCGCAGTCTGAGGGTCAATGGAACCAGTTAGTCCAAGATTACGACCGCGCTCTGAAGCAGACGGTGACCAAACTGAAGGCTGCTGAAAAGGACGCGGCGAGCAAAGACGCCTTTATCAAGAGGAAATGTGCTGAATTACTCGAAGTCTCCAAAAAGGCTTGAGAGGAGAGGGATTAGTGGGCTGCTCGCTCTAAGGCTGAGAAGGTGAAAACCACCGAGTTGTCTGCCGAACTGAAGAGAGCCCAACTGCGAATCGAGGAGCTCGAACGTGAGAACGCCGAGGTCGTGGCTGCGAAGGACGTCAAAGTGAATCGGTCTAAGAGAATCTCGAGTTCACGAGGTGACCCAGGAGCGGTCGAGGGTCGTGGATGCCATGAACGCTAAGTGTCTTAGACGATTCGACGACATCAGGGAGTACATGATCCGGCGTGATCTCTTTGAGGAAAAGCGCCTCTACCTCAGCCAAACCAAAGGGGCGAGGGATTGCCTGAAGATGCTGAAAGAGCAGAAGGGACTTCAGGTACCGCAAGTAGTCCTGGACTCGCTTTCTGCTAGGGAGGCTGAGTTCCAACTCGCTGTGGAGGAGGCAAAGATCGGTGATATCCCGGACGATCTTCTCGAGTTATCTCCCCTGGTTCTTCGATCGAGATTTGTTGTTGATCGCCCCCTTCCCAGTTTTGATCAATTCGGGACGAACGAGGGCACGATAGATTCCTCGATCGCGGCTAGTCTTCGGACGCCTGGCCATTCCTTGGACGAGGAGACCCAGGTCGCAGCTGCTGAGAAGATGGTGGAGGAAAGGTCAGGCGAGCAGCCTGAGGGAGATCGAGAAGTTATGGAGTAGATAGGGCGGTGATAGTAGGGTCCTTTCTTGTTGTTGTTTTTCTTCTTCCCTTCCCCTTTTTTTTTAAATGTAATGGAAGTTCGTTGTTGTAACACTAGGATTCATACTATGATCAATCCAACACTATTTTCATATGATGCTTCCGTTATTCTTCCATTTTTGATTGATCGAATTGTCGAAGTACTCTTAGGTAGAGTAGAAAACGCCTTAGTTTTTTTTTTGAATTCGACGATTGGTTATCAACCGTCAATTTGCTCATTGATCGATTGAGCAGACGTCGGCGTCTGCTGGATGGTGGCATCGTACCGCAGGATTGATCGATTATCCTTTCAGCGTGGGTTGTCCTCACAATGTGATGAAGACCGGTGTTTGGTTGGCCAGACCTTCCCTGTGAGATCATTGGAGGCCCCAGCTGTTTGTTATTTTGTTATCATTTTTTTTTTGACCGGGCTATGCCTTTGAAAAGACTCCCTTTGTATCCCGCTGAGGGAATCGATCTACTCGTAATTCGCTAGGACGAATAGAGATGACCGGAGAGTAAAAGTGGCCGAAGGGCGCATTTACTCGGGTTTCTTTTTATTATTATTATTATTATTAATTTTTTTTTTTTTTGTAATGGCTGGACCTGGAGAGGGGCTGCCTACGTACCCCGGAGGGGATCAAGCCTATTTGTAGTTCGTTGAGGAGAGTAGAGGTGACCTGAAGAGTGCGTCTACTCAGCGAGTAAAAGTGGCTGAAGGCCACATTTTTTTTAGGCTTGAGTAGCGAGCAAAAGTGACTGTTGTCATTTGCTCGCCGATTGTAGTTCACTACTTGTAATATTTGTGTAGGTTGGACGCGTTCCAAGATCGCAGGATTGGCTCTCCGGAAGAGGTTTCTAGTTTGTAGACTCCGGGCTTGATTACTTCGACAATTTTGTAAGGTCCTTCCCAGTTGGTCCCGAGTTTGCCGGCTACCCATTCCTTTGTGTTGTCGAATACTTTTCGTAGGACGAGATCGTTGAGGAGCAGCGGCCGAGAGCTGACCTTTTTGTTGTAGTAGCTTGCTGCTAAGTGCTGATAATTCTGGATGCGGAGTAGCGCCTGATCCCGGAGTTCCTCTATGCTGTCAAGCGCGTCAAGAAGCATGTCGCAGTTTATATCGTTGTTCATGGGAAATTTTGCTCATCGCAAGCTGAAGACGTTAACTTCAGCCGTAGACATGGCCTCAACACCATAGGGAAAAGAGAATGGTGTAAGGCCGGTGGCCGTTTGTGGTGTTGTGCGGTGCGACCATAAGACTCCGTCCAGCTCGTTGGCCCAATGACCTTTTTTCAGATTGAGTCTCTTTTTGATTCCGTCGATTATAGTTTTGTTCGTCGCTTCGGCTTGGCCGTTCCTTTGAGGATAACGTGGGGTAGATGTAGTTAACCTAATCCGCCATCGATCACAGAAGCCACAGAAGCTGTTGGAAATGAATTGGGAGCCGTTGTCAGTTACTATTTCATATGGGAGGCCATGCCTGCAGATGATGTGCTTCCATACGAAGTTCTGGACTTCTTTTTCCGTTATTTTGACGAACGATTCTGCTTCCACCCATTTCGTGAAGTAGTCGGTCATAACAAGCAGGAAACGATGTTGTCGCGAGCTATGGAGGGGTCCGACTATGTCCATCATCCAACACATGAAGGGGTAGGGCACCGTCGTCGTACGGAAGAGTTCGGTAGGACTATGTATGTTCGGCGCATGTCGCTGGCACTTGTCGCACGTCTGAGAATACTTCTCGCAATCCTTTATCATGGCCGGCCAGTAATATTCAAGGCTCTTAACTTTGAGGGCGAGCGCGCGTCCGCTGGAATGATTTCCAGCGCCCCGTTATGTGTTTCGGCCATTACGAGGTAAGTTTCTTCCCCGTTTAAACATGTGAGGAGGATTTTCTTTGCTTTCCATCGGTAAAGCTTATTGCTCATCAGAACGTAGTTTGTGCAGCGTGCCTTGAGTCGTCGTGCTTCCCATTTGTCGGAGGGAAGGGTGCCGTGGGCGAGGTACTGGATGAAGGGGGTGCGCCAGTCCGTTTCCTGTGGCTCGTCAGAGACTTGTGATACCAGAACATTGCCGATGATCGCTGCATCATCGTATGAAACTGTTATGCTTGGGTGAGGAACGTGGTGTATAGGTGTAGTACGTTGGACTTGATCTTTAAGCCTGCGGCCAAGGGCGGCGAGTGCTTTGGCGCATACATTTTCCCTGCGAGGAACCTTTGTGAGGGTGAAATGTTCGAAGGAATTCGCAAGTCGTTGGACTACTTTGAGGTACGCATCCATGCGGTCATTTCTTGTGTCGTAAAAGCCGTTAAATTGGTTAACGATGAGCTGGGAGTCACAATATGCGTCGACACGCGTCACCCCAACAACTTTGGCAAGCTGAATTCCGGCGATAAAGGATAGGTATTCTGCTTCGTTGTTGGAAGCCTGGAAATTCAAACGGAAAGATTGGCGAATTAGTTCGCTGGTGGGGGACTGAAGTTGGACACCAGCTCCAGAACCCTTTGTTGTTGACGATCCATCTACGTGTAACACCCAGTTGGTGTTTGGCGGGACAAGGCTGCACTCGAGCTCGGGGGCCAGTTCTACTAGGAAGTCGGCGAGGACCTGTGACTTCGCCGCCGATCGATTTTTGTAGGTGATGTCGTATTCGCTCAGCTCAACGGCCCATTTCGAGAGTCATCCTGACTGATTCGTGTTTTGCATGATGGTCCGAAGAGGTTGGTTTGTCAACACAACAATTGAGTGCGATTGAAAGTAAGGCCTGAGCTTCCTCGCCGAGGTGACTACGGCGAGAGCCATTTTTTCTAGTGTTGAGTAGCGAGTTTCTGCGTCTGCCATTCGCTTACTCGTGTAAAAGATGGGCTGTTGCTCGTCTCGATCTTCCTGAACAAGGACGCTCCTAACGGCAGTGGACGACACGACTATATAAAGATGGGCTTTTGCTCGCCTTGTGTTGGGGTTTCTTCTTTTTGTCTTTGTTTTTGGACCAGCTTTTATTTCTCTTTTGTGGTTTTAGCCTGGCGGGCTCGATATTTGTCTGACCGGTAGAGAAGGCCGCGAGCAGGAGTTCGTGCAGTTTCTTGCACTCCTTTCTATCGTGTCCTTTGACTTTGTGGTAGTCGCAGTACTTATTTTCCTCGAAGGTCGTTTGGGGGACATTGGTCGTGCTAGTTCGTGGAGAGATGACTTTCCCATCACTGTCCCTCTCCCAAACGTTCCATCCTGGCTCTCAGACGACCACTGCGGGCCCAGATGCATCATCTCCTGCGACAGCGTAGACGACGGATTTTTTTCTTGTCGACCCTGGCGTAGGGCGCGTGTTATCTTGGCTCGAGAGGCGTATCTGCGGATTTTGTAGCTGTCTGTTTGACCGTATTTTGCTTTGTGTAGAATGTGCGTTTTTCCTCCTCGAGCATAATAAAGTTTTTGGCGCGATGGAGAGCGTCTTGCAGGGATACGGTGGGGTGAGAGTAGAGGTTCTTTTGGAACTCAGAGTTAATCCACAGTGTATGTCGCATGGCTTCGACAGCGATTTTGTCGTTAACGTGAACCCTCGAGACGACTTGCTTGAAGCGTTTCATATAATCTTTCAGGCTTTCGGAAGAGCCTTGACACATCTTCCACAGGTCGGAGATGGAAGCTCCATCTCGGGTGAACATGACGTAGTTCTTCAAGAAGGCGGCAGAAAGGTTGTGGAAGTTATCGATAGACCCTTCTGCGAGCCTGGAGAACCATGTCAAAGCCGGTCCAGAGAGGCTCTCGACGAAGAGCTGGCAAGAACTAACGTCCTTCTCTTCATCGCTGAAGTGGGCACGAGCGACATCGATGTTGAAGGTTGTCATATTGTTGGTAGGGTCCGAGTCACTGTTGTACGGCTGGATACGGAGTTTCTCGGTTTGTCGAATCTTGACGTTCGTAATTCGACGAGTGAAGGGGTTGCACAGGGTGGGTTCGAGGACTCGTTCGATTTCCGAGGCTGAACTAGTTACATGGTGGATTTTGGAGTGTATGTCCCAGAGTGAGTGTTGAAGCTGGGCTATATGTCGGCTCGTCGTAGGGTCTGAGGAGTCAGACTCTAGGTCGGGACTGGTGGCTGCCTGTTCTGATGGAATAGTAGCTGGTATGGGAGCGCCGGTGAGGGGGTTGACAGAAAAGAGCTGTCGACGGACTGTAGGTGGGTTGCTGGAGGTCTCGAGAGGAGGAGATAAAGCAGCGGTGAGGATATCAAGGCGTTCATTCGTCGCCTTCTAATCGTGTTCGAGCCCCATGGTGGGCGCCAAATGTTACATCTGAGGTTAGTCGGGCAGTCTGTCTGGAAATCTAACTTGATTAGTGGGCTTATTACCGAGGACGTCTATATAACTTTAAATGATATTGTTATTTGCCTTTCACAGTATACAATGATTCTTAAAGGTTTTAAGTGTAGTTTCTAGCCGAAAAGTGAGTCCCCCTTCTTCCTTCCGATCCCCCTTTTATAGCCCGCGTCCGACCTTGTTCGCCCTAATGTACAGCTCTATCTTTCTTAACGGGCCAGGCCTCCTTGTGGGCCGAACAATAGATCACCGCAACCAAAGGTCGAGCTCGGCTCTGTTAGAGAGAAGCCCGCCACTGTGGGCTGGTGCGTTGAGCTTGGGCCGTTCTTCCTCACGGCCCAATTACAATTGTACCGTGCCGAAATCTGGTGGGCCAATCCTCCTGACGGGCCACTCCTTCGCCCGATGGGCCATGTGAAGGGATGCAATCCATCTCTAACATACACCAATCTGAGACATATTACACCGGGGACAGTGTAATTTAATTCTGGGGGAGGTTCGCTAATGCTATGTATTTGTTTTTGAATTGTATTTCTATAATCATATAAGTTTTTCTACAAGTTTTTTCAAAAGTTATATTGAATCAAGAAGGAGACTCTGATCAAGATTTATTATTGACTAACCATACATTAACACTATTCTTAGAAGGTTGTTTACAGAGATTGTTAGAGATACCAAAATGGATCATCCCACCACTATATCACATTTGCTTAGAAAGTTCGAAGATACTGAAGCTGATTTCCAACACTAATCATGAAATTATTTGCTTGCTTTGGGGCTTGGTGCGGCACTGGATCGGATTCCTTCTGCAAGTTTGTAGGTACAAGTCATTGCACCTCTGGTTCCCAGCTCTCTCTCTCTCTCTCTTCAACATCTATTTAAGTATTAAAAGATTGAGATGACTTCCCAAGATGCAGAGGGGTATGTATATTACCGATGACCCCATTATTCTAATTCGGAGGAATGATCACACATTGTTGGAAGCGAGGGATAGGCACATTACTAATGATCCCACTATTCGCCTACAACTTTGTTTAATAAAAAAATTCGAAAATGAGATGACAAGATGGACTGTATCAGCATCATTGTCCATTAAGTTTGAGATTCAAAAAGATACAGAGAAGAGAGAGAAGAGGGAAGAAATGGAACATAAAAGATTTTGTACCTAGTTGTCCAGAACAGCAGAGGTAAGAATCCATGTGACCTTTGATCGTTACCCTCAAGGTAAAGCCTGCACTTTTATTTTACGCAAAGAAATGAAATCAGTAGAGGGGCGAGTCAGACTAGTAGCTCATTAAGTTGTTGGTAGAATGGATTTTGTTGCTATACTAGGATAGGGTATATAAAGTTTCTCTGTGATTGACTTGATAGGAGGTGGATGCAACAAAGTAGGGTGACAGTTATACTTAGACATTATGTGAGTCTCCGCTTTTCAAAACCTCTTACACAGGCTTTGTTTGCTTGAGGACAAGCAAAAGGTTAAGTCTGGGGGAGTTGAAATACCATGGATTTTACCTATAATATATATAGTATTTTTAGAGTCGTTTATATGCATTTGGTGCTATTTTAGAGTATTTACAGGTCCATGTACTCATTGGAAGAAATTGAAGCTTATGGGCTATTTTGGAGCATTTAGGATGCTCAGCAAAAACTCAGAGTCGGATCCAGATTATGAAGGGACCATCGATCGACGTCACACACTGTGCGTCGATCGACAGCCAAGTCGACAACAGGATTGGTGAAGACTTGAGAAATTACAAGTTTCACCCAGAAGTTTCATTATGTGCAGGACAAGTTCCTCACCGAAATTTAGACTATTTATTATAGTTTTCTAACTTAGTTTTAACCTAAGCCTAGGAGATCTAAAGAAAGAGTTGTCTTCTAGGTTACACAAGAGTTTGAGAATTAAGAGTTGGAACACATTGCTACATCTACTAGAGATCAAGATCTGATCATCATTACAAATAAAATCTTGAACTCCTTTTCTTTTTTTACTCAGTTTATTATATGAAATTTATTCAGAATTTATTCATGTTCCTTATTGCTACTTCTGAGTAGTTCATTGTTAGGTTTAGAGTCATTCGATGGTAATGATGTATTGCTGATTTTATAAAATTGTTAGGGTAATCTTCTTGGTTTTTTTTTTTAAAAGTTATTCTTAATGCTAAGTTGAATTTGATCACCTCAACCTTAGAAATTAGGGTTCTATAGCGCAAGCGAGAGTTTGGCTATAACCTGGAATCTATCTTAAACAATCTAAATAACCGGTAAAGAACGAGAGTTGAGTTGGAAGTCTAGAGAACCCATCAAAACGCAAACCAGTACTGTTTAGAATGAGCATCGATCGACACTACTAGTTGGAATCGATCGATACTCAGTTTTGATGCGCGAGAGCAAGCTCCTAAACCCTAAGGTTTGAGTTCAGAACGATGCTTAATAAACCCCTAGCAATCTATTAATATGTAGTATCTAATCTTACCTAAGATTTTCCCCTAAGTCTAATCTCTTAATTTAATCCTCACAAACCAAATAAATCTTGAAATTGCTTTTATTGATTCATCTAGCTTAAATTCAAAAACAATAAGTCTATTGTGCAATCCAAGAGTCTCTGTGGATTCGAACCCTAAGTACTACACTGAACCTCTTATTTGAGAGAGTAAAGTGGGAAATAGGGTTAATTTGAAAGTGAAATAAAAACAACAACATCACAGTACCAGAAGCAACATGAAAAAAAAAACTTAATTTTCTCAGACCCAGTAGCCATCGAACGTAGCATCTGCAAAGAGAAGTGACAAGCATCGATCGGCGCCAACACTTCTTCGTCGATCGACACTCATCTGCCAGAATCGATCAAAACTAATACCGAGACATTGATCGATGGTGATTCTCAAGCTGAGATGGTTGCTATGCTGATCGTGACTAGGGATGAGAGAGAGGGTGTAATGACCCTATCCCAGAGCAGATATGGTCGAATAGATCAAAGTGCTCAGATGGAGAAAACATGAGTTGCATTAACTTCAGTGGATCAAAAATAGAGGTTTGGTTAAAGCAGTTTTGTTTGGATCGGACAGATTGTGTAATTGGCCGATACATCTAAAACGAAGGTCGACGAGGACGAAGGCGATGTTTTGAAGATGTGTGAGCTATGAGTATCTTTGTTTATATAAATCAAGCGAGTAATAATAGGACATATGGTCATGATAAAAACAAGTTGGTCCAGGAGAAATCAAGAGATGGACGATGACCTAGTCTGTTGCGGTCAAATCAAGAACGGTCGAGCCGATTAGCGATTTTCGAGCAATGAAATGGAATGGGAGCATCTTGGAATGTTTTTTCTTCTCAAACACATTTCAGATGAAGACTTTTTGGAGTTGATGACGTGGCGATAAAATGGTGACTAGAGATGAAATGGAGATGATGTGGTGCACACCCATTGGTTGTGATTGGTGATGTGGCGAAAGAATACTTGGCACCCAAGTTACAAGGCTTCTAGAAGCTGAGATTTGCCTTGAAAGGGAGTGTAAACTTCGTGGCCAAGCTTTGAATGTTCTAGACTTTGGGAAGCTTGCAAAGAAAGTTTGGTGAGTGGGACACATGTCCACTTACCTTCATGCACAAAAGTCCACTTGGACAACCAGACTCAACCCTCCTTCTCTATAAATACCAGACCCCTCCCCTTCATTTTCTTCATCCCAAAACGTGAGTGATCACCCTAGAGAGAGAGAGAGAGAGAGAGGTGAGTTTAGAGGGAGAAACCAAGAGTTAAGGAGTGTTTTTATGTTTCTTTTGTTAATCGTTTTTGGAGAGTTAGCGGGAGGTGCTAGGTAGTCTTTGTAGGCATCAAACCAGGTGGGTTCCGAAGAATTGTTTGTGTGTTTTATGTATGCAGGTATGGAAGTTTGATCGGCAAATCTTAAGTGAAGACCCATGGCAAGAGTTTAATCGGTTTTGTACAGGGCCCCAGGAGAGTGTGTGTCGATTGCATACATGTTGTGTTTGTTTGTTGTGTTGTCTAGATATTTTTTTACTTATTCATGTAGGATTGCATAATCATCTAGACGTTGTAGTGTGTTGAACTGTAAGAGATTTGAGTGAGACTCTCTCTTTCCGGGTGTGTAGATATTGTTGCATGCATTACTAGTTGTTTAGTGTGTGTCTTTTTTGTGAGTTGTCTTGTTCTAGGTCTAGACCAATAATTTCATGGAGGTTAGAGGTGGAGCTCTCTCATGCTGGTTGTATTTTGTGTTTTGGTCTAGACTAGCACAAATACGTATTTGTGTGTGTTGTGCATCTAGTCTAGGTGTGCATTGCATGGAGGTTAGAGGCGGAGCTCCCTCATGCTGGTTAGTTTTGTGTTATGCCTAGACTAGAATGTATGGCCATATCGGGGTTAGATTGGGAGAAGCCCAATTCTCCAATGGTGTGGACCTTGAGGTTAGATTGGGAGAAGCCTAATTCTCCAGTGGTGGAGTTACCTACTCTCCACGGCTCGTCACGTGAAGTGGGTCGCACCCATGGACGGGCTCTGCATGAAGATGCGGCCCGAGTTATATTGGGAGAAGCCCAATTCTCTGAGTGATGTTTTCCGACCATGTGACTCCAGTGTTTGTGGTCGGGAGTGTTCAGGGTGGAGGGTTAGGGCTCCGTTGTGTGAAGGGATCCCCGGATGTGTGGCATGTGGCTCCATCCTTTCAGCGCTTTGTTTGTTTTTTGTTTTTGTGTTGTTGAGTCTAGGATTGAGTCTAGATTGTATTTGTGTGTTGTTAGGTCTCGGTGCTGAGACTAGTTGCATTGCATTAGTAGTTGCACGTTTACTTTTCCGCATTGTTTGTTTGAATGCATATTTATTTGTGATTGTGTGTTGTTGTCTAAGCATGGGCTGAAGGGGGGGGGGGGGGGTTGTTGTTGTTTATTTTGGGAGTCACTGAGTAATTTTAATTACTCATGCCCTCTTCTATTATGCAGGTAACCAGTAGGTGGGAAGCTTAGAGGGAAGCGGAACGGTAGGCGACCGGTGTAGATCTGAAGTGGCATAAACATAAGAAAGGACTAGCTTTCAGATGTATATATTTACTTATCTTTTCTATTGGGACTAGGCCGAGCGCTCGAACTCTAATATTTTGCAATGTATTGAAAGACGCTTTCCCCTTATAATTAATAAAAGAATGTTTATATTTGTGGTTGTGTGCTGAATGATATAAGACCTTGTCCGGGTCGACACAACTCGAAGACCGAGGTATGGGTTGCAAAGCCTTAGGCCATGCCCTCGAGGATATAGCAAACCGGAATGGGTTGGTCGAGAGTCTTGATTTTTTCTTGATTCTTGGTCGATCTGATTCAGCAAGCTATACTTGTGGCATTCTCGGGTCGTCTCGGGTTAGTCCGGCCTAGGACGTTCCGGGGGTGTTACAAATGGTGGTATCAGAGTATGGTTCCTTATCATGCTCATAATCCTCAATGTTTTTATGTTTTATCGAGTCAAAATGAGTCGCTTATGCCACATTAGGAAACTGGTACATTCCGCTTAGGGGTATTGGGAGTAGAAACTAGGATTAGTCCTTTGAGGAAATTTAGGATAAATCCTTGTATCTGTGCAGATGTCTAACCAAGGATCAGGAGCAGGTGGGTCGTTCGGAACGTCGGGTCATGATGGGTCGAGGTACGCAAACTACCACAACCACTGGAATGTTCCGGATTCAGCAAATCAGAAAGGCGACAGTGGACCAAGGCCTATGGCAGGAATGGAATGTGCACAACGTGAGGAGAAGGTACATCCGGGAGCTTGGATATTATCAGTATCACCATCCAACTCTCAACGTGCAGAATCAGAACCATTCGTTCGACCACGGCGAACCCATTCGTCTCATGCGGACTTTGAAGGATCTACATCAAGGAGAAACAACCCAGGACCAGCCGAAGCGGCTACACCAGCCCTAGAGAAAGGTCACTTCGCCA